>JABUQX010106085.1:5000-19412 GCA_015478945.1 Trachelipus rathkii | reverse complement strand
TATATATATATATATATATAGAATATATATATAACTATATGATACATATATATACTACATATATAATATATATATATACTACTATACTACTATAATATATATCATACTATATATATATATACGAATAAATGTGAACAGGCTGAAAAGGAAAATAAAATTTCAAAAACAGTTTTTCGCGTTTTTCTTAAAAATTTCAGTTTTTTGAAAACATATTCTGCCACAAAAAAAAGTAACGTTGAAAGGACAAAAAAGTCTTATGACCCATGGAAATTTGGTCAACAAACCTTAAATATGTACTAATATTTCGCTTGATGGTTTCATTCATACTCAGTTTGAATGTAAAGTGGTGTCAGGAATACTTGACTGTTGCAATTCAACAAGTTTAGAAAATAGTTTTCCATAGCGACTGGTCTAGATGTCTATAAATTTTTTTTTTTTTTTAAATGGAAATTCCAGAATCGAGTTGATTAAAACCATATCTGTCATTATACGCGTAACAATCGTGGGTTTTAGAGCTAAAGCATCTGAGAATACTCTTGAAAATTCTAGATAGTACTTCGACCTGTTTTGTGGAACGAAGTCACGAAATCCAAAATCTCTTACCACCCCCAACCAGACAAAGTTTTTTTTTCTGTTTGTATTTTTGTTTTTAATAAAATCAAAAGATGCAATCCTATTCATCAAAGAACGTCCTTCTTTCAATACGATTTTATAAAATCGGATTGGAAAATTTTTTTGCATAGAGTGTCCTAACAATTCACAGAATGGGGCTGGCACAACCCTGCTGCGGCGCTAGCACCGTCCATTTTCTTCCTGCGGGTGCTCCTGGGCGTTACCAATAGCAACCAAGCACACGCTCAACATGGGCACCACATGTTTGTTGAGACCAAATTTGCCGAATTAATTAAGACGAAAAAATATTTCACTCGCGCCAGGACTGCCAACCATCGACAACAGCTCGCCGTTAGACAATGTACATGTAGGCTCTACCACTAGTCCGATCCACCTCCCAAAAAGAAGGCATCTCGGAAGGTTTTCACATCTCTCTGCTTCGAATTACTCACTGCTTTGAAACGTCCGATACCTTTATTTAACACTCCCACAGAAGGGTTGGTCTGTAACCCCTTTCCCTTGGCGCCACACGCGCATTCTCACTGGGGTGCTCGCTGGGTGTACAGCAAGCACACCCCAACCAAACGAGTCGAACGCAGGACATGCGCAACAAGACCATGCTACTGTTGCGACACCAATTCTCAATCGCAAGAACGCACGAAAACATTTCACTTCCGCGCCAGCGACCTCGACACCACCGACAAACAGACCTCCCACGTCGCTTTAGCACCCAATTGGTGACAGGAGGCTCTCATCACTAGTCAATCCTCCTTCCCAAAAATAAGGCATCTTGGAAATTTTCAAATATCATATCCTGCTTCAGTATCACTGCTTTGAAACTCGATACTTATTTAATCCCAAAGCAGAAGGTTGATTGGAACCCCTACTGGGGCTACACGGCCATTCTACTGGGGTTCGCTCCCTGGGTCACAGGAGCACACCGCGACCAATAGTCAAATAAGCCGACCATGCGCACACCCATGCTTGTTGCCACACAAATTTTGCAATCAATAAGACGGAAAAACATTCACTCACCGCCAGGACGTCGAACCACGTCGCGACAACAGCCCGTCGCCGGTTAGACCAATGCTACAGGAGCGCTCTACCACTAGTCACAATCCGCCCTGCCCAAAAAAAAAGTCATCCTTGGAAGTTTTCAAATCTCCCTGCTTTGATATCACTCCGCCTTTGGAAACCTCCAATACTTATTATAAACTCCACAGAAGGCGTGGTTGGAACCACCTTCTGGGCTACAGCGGCATTCGTCACGGGAGTGCTCATGGAGCTAACAGAAGACAACCATACAAAGCAACGGAACCGCCAGAAACGCGCCAGAAATGTTTGTATGCCGCCAACATTTAGCCATAATAAGACCGGAAAAAAACTTACCTTCGACATGCTAGGACTCGAACCTCGACAACCGCCACGTCGCCGTTAGCAATTCAGGAGAGCCATCTACCACGTTAGCTGATCCGCAACATCCCCCAAAAAAGAAGGCATCCTCGCGAAGTTTCAAAATCTTACTGATTCGATAATCACCTTGCCTTTGCAACACTCCTAACTTATTTAATCTCGCGTAAAGGAGCGTGGGTTGGACACCACCTTTGGCGACGTACACGGCCTTCTTCAAGGCGTCGCTCATGGGTTACAAGAACAACCGACCAAATCAACGGAACGCCAGACTGCGCACACGAACGATGCTTATAATGTAAGAAGTTACAAAAATTTCACTCCGCGCCAGAGGGAATCTCGAACCATGAAACAGCAGCGTACAAAGAGAAGATTCTAAACCACTAGTCTGAATCCGGCCTTACCTCCACAACAAAAAAGAAGCATCTCGGGAACAGCTTTCACCTCCTGCATTCGATATAACACTGCTTTGAAACTCGAATTACATTATTATAAAACCCACAGAAGGGATGGTAGACCCCCATCTGGGGACTACCACGGCATAATCTTCAGGGCGTGTTCATGGGTTACAGGGAGCCAAGCCTTACCAAATTATTAACCCAAAAGTGCCGCACACATGCTAAGTTACGCAAATATTGCAATAATAAGACGAACAAATTTCACCTGCTGACGCCAAGGACATACGAACCATCAGGAAAGAAACAGCGCCACCTGTAGACAACATGTATCAGGTGCTCTACCACATAGTCCGAAATCCGCCTCCCCAAAGAAGGAATCTCGGACGTAATTTCAACATCTACACCTGCTTTCCGCACATACTCGCCTTTGAAAAAACTGGATACTTATTTAATCCGCATACAAAGGGTGCGTTGGAAAACCCTTCTGGCGGTTACACGGACAATTCTTCAAGGGTAGCTCAGAGGTCTACAGGAGCAACCGACCAAAAGTCCAAGGGAAACGCCGGCAAATGCGCCACAAGATTGACTTGTTGCCACAAACTTACTGCAATAAGAAAGACGAAAAAATTTCACTCGCGCCAGGAACATACAAATCATCGGACAACAGCGTCGCCTCAGACAATGTGACAGTCAGGCTCTGCCACTAAGTCCGAACTCCGCCCATCCCCTAAAAAGAAAGGCATCTACGGAAGATTTACAATCTCCCTGCTTCGATATCACTCTTTGAACACTCGATACTTATTTAAATCCACAGAAGGGTGGTTGCAACCCCTTCTGGGCGGTACCACGGCAATGTCTTCAGGGGTGCTCATGGTTACCAGGAGGCAAACTGCACCTAAAGTCAAGGATCGACACGAGCCCATTGCGCACAACATGCATGATTTACGGCAAACTTTGCAATAAAAACGACGAAAAAAAATTCACTGCGCCGCCAGCGACTCGAAACCATCGGACGAACAGGCGTCTCCGCTTTAGACAATGTACAGTAGGTCTACCACTAGAGTCCGGATCCGCCCTCCCCAAAAAAGAACGGGCATCACGAAAACAGTTTTCAAAAAAAAGGGGTTTTTTTCAACACCCTTTACTGCTTCGACATCACTGCTTTTGAAACTCTGTTACTATTTTAAATCTTTAACACGAAACACGAACCTACTATATATATATATATACTAATATACTATATAAGTATATATATACTATTATATATAATATATATATATCATCATATATCATACTATATATATATATCACTATATATAATATATATATATTATATACGTAATACATATATAATATATATATATTCTATAATTATATAGATATATATATATATATAATAATATATACTATATATATATTATATATAGAAGAGCCACAATCCTTTTTCTTGCCGTCTAAAAATGAAAAATTTTCCAAAGTATTTGCGTTTTTCTAGCATTCATTTTCCTTACATGAGATATAAAAAACATTCATTAAAAAAAACATGAACAGGCGATTTTTTTTCTTACAATCTTCGGTACCAAGCTCACCCATATAAACGTCGTAAACAAACTGACGTTTTTATTAAATGTTTTGTAGAACGGTGAAGGTGTGTCAACCCATGCCCGGTTGACTATTCTCTGTTCACAAATTTTGAAAGTACTTTTCAAGATTGTAAAAAAAAATTTTTAAAAACAAATTTATTCAAATCGGTTTTCAAAGTTGTATCTACCACACTAATTGCGCAGTATTTTAGTGCCAAAAAAATTGAAGAAACTTTAAAATAACCAGATTTTTCGCAGTTTTTGTGGAAATTCCAAAAAAAGAAAAATTCCTCTCTTCACCCTAAAAATGTTCAAAAACGAACATTTTTTTGGTTTGGTTCTTTTTTCTACATGTATATAGATATCATAGTTGCTTCATCAAAAAAAAAATATTTTACTTTGTATAAATACAAAGTGAGGTTTTTGCATGAAGTCTCCCCTTTTAACTTAATTAATTAATTATCTTTGTTTCCTCCTACCTAAAAATCTTTTTCTGGTTTCAGACGAATTGGTGCAAATAAAATTACATTAATGGAAGAATGATCAATTAAACCTTGAAATCGATATCGTTTATGACTACCTGCCGATCTCCTCCTTACTTTATGATATAGTATATATTATATATCAGTATAATACTATATCATATATACTATTATATATTATATATATATATAAGGGCCACGGGGGGAGAGGGGGCGGGGGGCACGCAGACCCCGGGGGCGGGGGACGACCCCCCTGCCACAGATATAATATATCATATATATATAACTATATATTATAATAATAATATATATTACTAATATAATATATATAGCTATTACTATAATATATCATATACGTATATATAGTAAAAGCGCATCAGTTTTATGTTTGCTTAGTGCAAGAAATTTAACATTCTCTAATTCTATCATTTACGCTATAACCGAAAGTAATTTAAAAAATGGCTCTAAAATCGAAATCAAATTTAAATCAAAAAACAAAAAAAAAAAACAAAAAAAAAAAAAGTCTGCTATATACAAAAATAAAAATATATGAAGTTAAGAAAAAAAAAGTAAAATAAAATAAAGAGATCAAGTTTATGACCTTTCGAGTCTCAACCAGCTACCTTTTTCTATGGTCTACAAATCACAAACATCAAAATGTGTCAGTCAAGCAGATGATCGCATCGCCTTCAATTTTCCATTCTTTGTTAGTGTAAAGAACCTTAACGCCAAATAAAAGAAGCTCCTTAAAAAAAAATCCACTTTGAATCGCGTCATAGAAAAAAGCGGACGAAACGACATTATTCTATTTCTGTACCGCACAACTTTGACAATTAAAATAATTAACGCAAGAACACAACGAAAATCCGAAAGCTTATGAGAATAACTCCATTTGTTAATATATACTAAATATATATAGTATCATAAACATATATATAATATCATATAAATATACCTATATATAAATATATAGTATATAATAATATATATATATACTATATATAGTACTATATATATACAGTATAAATATATAGTATATATATATATATAATATATATAGTATATATATATATACTATATATATCATATAATTAATATTCTCTAAGTAAGATTTTAATCCATATAATATATATATTACATACTATATATATCATATATTTTCAATATAAATATACATACATTATATACTACGATAAACGATACTTTTCATTAGATTAGTTTTAACATATATTTACGTTTATTTTTATTAATTATTATCATTGTTCTTATTTTATATACTTATATATATACTATTACATTTTATTTTCGAATGATACGTATACTAAATATAGAAAGTTATTTAATAACGTAACGTATATGTATTCAAGTTATAATCAAGTTCGAAATGTGTTTCCCCAAGACTCAACGTTATTAATAACCATAGTTCATTATTTGATTATTATCTAATCTCTGAAACTTTCCATGAGAGATAAAAATAAATAAATATTTAATGCATTTTTATCAAATTTAAGCTTTGTAAGTAAAAAAAAAAAAGCCTTTTGTACATTATTTTGGGAATGTAATTACCAAGTACACGCGTATTAACCATTCATAATTTGAATTTATCAGACAATTATAGTAATACTGAAAGAATATATAATAAATTTTAGGAACATTTATTAACTAACACAATGTGTTTGTTTCCTTTCAAAAACATCATCATCATTAAGTTTGCTACAACTGCCAGTATTGCCCGTTTGGACTTCCAAGATACTCTAGAGAAAGAACGGCAAATATATAAACTCAAACATATAAATTTAAATAGCAATTAAAATCAAATGAAATAAATATTTAATTGCAGCATTTTCATTAAAGTTTGCATCGGCTTTGTTTTACCATTTTCTATTTTTGTTTTTGTAAATAAAAAAAATGCTTTGTTTACATATATTATGAATGTAACTTCTAACTATTAACCATTCATTATTTCAATTTAACAGAAAATTATTATGGTAATACTGAAAGAATAAAATAAGTTTTAGAATCATTTATTAACTGAAAGAATGTCTTGGTTTCTTAACAAAAACTCCACCTTCATAAAAGTTTGCTCCAGCTGCCAGTATTGCCTCTTTGGACCTCAAGATGTCCTAGAGGAAACGGTAAATATATAAATTGAAGCATATCTAAGCAGTATCAAATGAAATCATCTTGGTATCACAATCTTCACAGGCTCATTCAAAGCAGAAACAAACTTTTATATAAAGTTTCCACACATAGCCCTAACAAAGCTCAGATCCGGTTACCACAACAAACTTCTAAGCCGAAAAATATGGTTTAACATACCAACTTCCAAGCTTATGAACATCGATTTAATAAAATAAATTAAACAATTCATCAATATGAACATGTTCTCCTAAACTTGAGAACAATGGCGTACGCAGGATTTTTTCGGGGGGGGGGGAGGCTGGAATTATGCCCCCACCCTTATCCCGGATGATAAAAATTGACGTTATAAGAGAAAAATTGAGATTCTTTAGATTTTTCTTAGGAATTGTACGTGAGATGTAATGTACTAGAGAGAACTGAGAGATATGTTTAAGAGAACTAGGAAAGATGGAAAAAAATTTAGCTTTGCATAAATATAAAATTATTATAAGTATAAAATATAAAATTTTATTTTATCAATATTTTAACGTTGGTTAATAACCTCTCTCTCTCTCTTGTTTACGAACTATACTTAGTTATTTTTTTTTAGCGTTCTTGACAAAGCCGGTATAGGTTATTTAGTTCCAATAATAGCTTCGATCAACTGTAGCTGTAGGAACAAGAAGTACAGCAAGTATTTTTAATACTATGTTTATATTTTGGAACAAGTTTTCGGCTGGAATAAGGTACTTTCACCTAGGGAAGCGTATCATCTAAATATGGTAAAACCAAGAAGCCTCTCCATTCATTCCCATAGAGGTACATCAAAAACATTAATAACTCACAAGCAAATGGTCTAGACAAAATATTCAATATCCATCTCAAGCTCCTAGAAACTAAAGCCCTAGCAGTACTAAACCAAATATTTAATACAGTTTGGCACACCAACATTATCACACCATTCTGTAAACACGCACATATTATACTCATACTAAAACTTAATAAATCACCCAACAACCCAGTTTCATATCAACCTTTATCATTACTCTTTTCCATATCTAAAGTTCTCGAAAGGTTAATCCTGAATATAATCTCCCCCATTATCCCCTTCTCTGATACACAACATGGTTTCAGGCTAAAACACTCCAATACCACACTACTTACCTTACTACTTACAAAACATCCTCACAGGTTTTAACCAAAATCAACCACTCTCCCACAATCTCCTACTGGCAATAAAAAGGGGGGGGAACCCGTTACCCAAAGGGCCCATTTTTTTTAAAAATTGGGGGGGCGGCAAAAACCAACCCCCCCAACCGGGTGGGGGGGGGGGGGGGACCTTAATAGACAAAGTATTAAACAAAGAAATAAACATCAATGACAAGAAAAAAATAGCAACTTTCTTATCTGGTCTTACAGCTGGAGTCATACAAGGTTGCCACATTTCTTGTACATACCGGTTATATAATGGATTCCCCTAGAGAGCCATCCTATCACCCAACATTCTTTAACCTTTTTATGCACGATCTTCCACAACCAACATCCTTTCTATAAAAATAAATAGTTATGCAGATAACCTAACAATTACAGCCCAAAGTCCCTCTATAAATACAGCAAGACAAGAACTACAACAATATATAAACCAATTAGAGCAATGGCTGTCAATAAACAGAATGACAGTCCCTCCCAAAAAATCCCCTTTCACATTATTCACACATAACAAAAGAGGGTCAAACACCCATTTAACAGTTTTCCTTTTAAAGAACAGACAACCCCTCATTAAACAACCCATCATCCTTGGCTTAACTTTTGACCCACACATGATATTCACCTCCCACATAAACAATATTTCCTCTAGAGCCACACATAAATTGAACGCGATGAAAACACTAACCCTAACAACTTTTGGCCAACACAAAGAGTCCCTTTCAACAGTATACAGACAATACATCCGCCCAATCTTAAGCTATGTATCGCCCGCTTGGTTCTCCACGATAACACAATCCAACATTCAAAAACTAGAAGTCATTTAAAACAAAGCTCTTGGAATAATAACAAGCTGCCCTTCCTTCCACACCCATCCATTACTTACAAACCGAAACAAAAATTCTACCTATAGATGCCCATCTTGACATGATAGGCAGCCAATTTTACAGCAAATCACTTTCAACAGAACAAGACCAAGACCACCCCCTGCACCAAGAATGAAAAAAAGTTACACCAGCTATAACACTAATCTTACAATATAATACCACACCCTTCCCCCAAGGACCCTTCCAGACACTCCATTATCAAACCATATCCATACTCAATTAACACAAAGAACGATCTTCCCAATATCCAAAAGTCCAAACAACGCCATACTCCAATCGCGTCTTACCCGAAATATCTCCCACATAACCAATTTTCGGACCGTTTGATCAGAGTAATTGATGCCCCGTTTAAGTCTGTGCCAAACATCTCTCCCTTCAGGAAATTAAGTAAGATTTCATAATGATTCCTGCCCTTGTTATCAAAGATGTCCTTCCAGCTTCCCAGACAGATGCAACACAGGACACTAAACTAAAAACTGCTCTGATCTAATGGACTTCAGACCGCAACTTCGATGCAAATTTCGCTCTGACGAACTATGCCTGTGGTGGCACGCGTGCATCGGATCGACCGCTTCACGTTGGAGGGAAGGCGGGCAGGGCTACCAAGCAAGTATATATTATATATAATATATATATATATATATATTATATAATATATATATATATAATATATATATTATATATATATATATATATATATATATATTATTATAATATAATTAATATAATTTATATATATAATATATAAATTATAATAATATATATATATATATATATATATATATAAATATATATATTATATAATATATATATATATTATATATATACTATATATATATATATATATATGTATTATATATATATATACTATATATATATATATATAATATATATATATATATACTATATATATATATATTATAATATAATATATAAATATTTATATATATATACTATATATTTATATATATATATATATATATATATATCAAAAACAAATGGGCAAGAAAGAGATCAGAGGTACTCAAGTTTTCATTCTAAAATTTTAGATTGCTCAGTCCCCCCCCTCTCCAAAACTCTTCAGTGTAATCTGTTTAAGCGTAGTAATTGAAGAGAAGTTCTCTCACATATTTTTTATTAATTTTGCTTTCTTTTAAAACGTAAAATTTATACAAGTATGTATTTCTTTTAATCATATAACTGAATAAGAAAAGAAAAACCACTTTGGAAAGAAAAGCATGAGCTGTTCCTTAAAAACAGTTTTAAATAAAATATCATGTAGAAATATATAAACATATATTGATTAAATATATATAATAATATATATATATACAAGTGAGGCTAACCGTCACTCCTATATGTCGACTAAGCATCTCGAGGAGCGCTTCCAACTCTTATAGTATCAACACCTGGTACCTGTATTAAAAAGGAAGTTATAAAAGTATTTCTGATGTTCCGATTTTATATATTCGACCACGACACAAATGTAATTCTGTTTATTTAGGTATTTTATCGACTGTGTTTTTCTATAGTGCAATAGTCGCTTCGTCAAGGTTCGCCAATAAATAAGTTTTTTTTTTCTTTAACTAAAAGAATACCCAAGATTAAATCGCAAAGAAGGAAAGAGTCAGGGTCTCTCGCCTCAGCGGGACGACGGAGCGGATGTCTATAAGATTTTGGTGAACTGGGGCGGAAAAAAAGGCCTAAGAGACGAATAAAATTTTTTTTTTTTAAAAATAAACATAAAATAATTATACATGAATAAAAAAAGCAACTGTGGGTAACTCTCGCGGACTTCTATTTGACTAAGTTTAGCCAACACTGTGGACACTGCAGTGCCTGCTACGAGCAGAGTTTCTGCGATTCTCGATATCAGTGCCTCTGTTTGAAGGTAGATTTAACTTCCTTATAAAGGATAAGGCCATATATATATATATATACTATATATAATATATAATATATACTATATAATGTAGTAATGAGGTAAGTGATATATATAATTAACATATTAATATAGTTAGTTTCATTCGGTAAATTGTATATTAAATAGACTGTTATATTATTAATCTTTCGTTTATATATATAAGTTAATATATATATCATAATATAAGTTATATATACTTAATATTCCAAAAGGATGTTAAAGAATATGAATAAGACGACGAATACAGAAGGAGGAAATTACAAAAGTACATCATGGCTCTCTAAATGTTATTATTATGTTGAGTTTCGAAAACGTTGATTTCTGGCGCATTTTGATTTTTGGAAACTAAGTTATTATTAATATATTTGTTAGAGAAATTATTTTTGCTTATTTCACCTTTCTTTATTAGAATTTATTATTTTCAATTACGGGGACGGAGGGGGTCGTTTCATTACCCGGAACGGGTGTATGGTCGAGGTAACCCCCGCCCGACAATCCTCAAAAAAGCAGCTGTCCCGTCGGTACAAATTTAAAATGGGCCGGCCAGTTATTCCTCAAAGTCCCTGGAACCGACCATCCCCGAGAAATACAACTGTCGTGTAGAAAACGTTAGGGAATTTGGCGGATGGAGAACATAAAGGAAGTATGTTTAGAAAGGGTTGGGGGGGGGGGTGTTGATGTGAGCGAAGGAAAATCGAGAATATGGAAACACATAGTTGTTATTAGTCCCCCCGTAGGTCCCACGTTTAAGATGGCGTGTCTTCGAATTGTACTACTTTGAAGGAAAGAACTGCCCCTACTACTTGCCTGTGAGAACTCCTGGAAATTAACAATAACTATCGCAAGTACTAAGTTATCAGTATATGGGAGGAGAATGTAGACAAGGTTCTTAATTTAATTTGATAAAAATCCTAAAATTTGGAAATTTTTGGATATTTGTGGTTCGAACATATAAATGGCTATTCTTCCTGAAATACAAGTAGTCGTAGAAAAGGTGTCATATGTATTTTGTAGTACTTTTTTGGAAGGTAGTTCATTTGTGCTTAGTGAAGTATACCCCCCAAAAAAAAAACAAATATAATCGCCCAAAATTACATGAGGTACTTTTTGCCGGACATGTGTCTCTGCGCAAAACAAATTCATAATTCGTACTCTATAAATCTCAAAACCATTTGGGACATTTTATTTACTAGGTTAGTATATATAACTAATAGTATATATATATAATATACTTGTAGTAAGGGTATATATATATATAAATTATATAACTATGGTGTGTTCTGTCTATATATTGATATATATAAGCTGTTATACATTTGTTATAGTAAGTATATATATATAGTATATAAACAGGTTCTTAATATTTATATTTTGTCAAAATTGTTGAAATTTGGTATAAATTTTTTGGTACTATTTTTGTTGACGTTATACTCGAACATATTAATTATAATAATGGCTATTCCTCCTTGAAAATATTAAGTCTGATAGAATAATATGATTTTGATCTTTGTAGAAAGGTTATTTTGTTAGTTAGTAAGAACACTTATAAGGGTTGTCTTCGCGTAATTTATTAGTAAAATAAGACTGTTATATACTTTGGCTATATATATATCCAAGAATCGAAGTAACAGGTTCTTAATTGATTTTGTCAAAATGTTATAGTGCTGATGATATATATTTAGTTCAAATTTTTTAGACATTTTGTGGTATTAATCGTCGACAATATATCAAAAGGGTCAGACGATAGGACAATTGAGTGTCTTCTCTCCTAGATAATACAAGTTACACCGACGTGTTAGAAAAGTATGATATGATTTTATGATATTTTTTTTGAAAGGTTTTGTAGTATTATATATAATATATATATAATAATATATATATATATATATATATATATAATATATATATAATTATGTGTAGGGGATATATTGGTGAGTATTCATTCGACGTAATTTGTTAAATAGCTTTATATACTTTTGGTATATAAGTAACAGGTTCTTAATTTTATTATTGTCAAAATGTTAGTAAAAATTTGGAAAATTTTTTGCGTATTTTAGTGGTCGAAACATATAAATGTCACTAGTTCCATCCTGAAATTTACAAGTATCGTATTAAGGAAAAGTAGATTTATGGATCATTTGTAGAAAGGTTGTTGTGTGAGGCATATTTTATCTACTCAGGGTTGATCTCGGATATGTCTGATAAAATAGCTGTCTATACTTTTAGGTGAGTAACAGTGCCCTAACATTCTCGTAGGAAGCTATTTACTCTTTAAGTGCTAACTATAATATTAGCGCGCTCCATGTAAACTTCTAGCGCGATAATTATATTTAATGCTTTTATTATGCTTCGTCCCAGTAGTATACCGTACCATATAAATACCATGGTGACATATGGATCTTTTAGCCCCTCCAGATAGGACCTCCTCGTAAAACTACACAATGGAGTCGGTAGAAAAGTGATTTCGATATTTTTTAGTGAATGGGTTCGTGCAGCCCAAAGTGAGGAGACCACCATAGCGCTAGAGTTCTTGACTGCGTATGTGTAATAGGCGTGTCTTCTATCCAAGCTTTTGGGGAAGTACACCCAAACCGTTATCTATAATTTATTGTTGTTGTCAAAATATTTTTTGCGCCACCAAGATTATATGATGCGCTGACACAAATATATTTGTGAGTTTTGTTATAGTGTTTGTTAGGCAGGACGCTATGCCAATGCCATGTGAAAATTAAAACGTATAGATCGATATAAATGGCTAAATCACTCCTGAATAATATTATACAAGTCTAGTAGTAAAAATAGTTGATTTTATTAGATCTTTTTATAGAAATATGATAGTTTTTTGTTGATGTATATATATAAGGTATAAATTACTTTATAGGTGTCATTCATGTATAAATTGTAATTAGTGACTTGTCTATAACTTTTGAGTATATAAGTAACAGGTTCTTAATTTATTTTAGTCAATATAAATGTTGAAATTTGTATTAAATTTTTTTAGAGATGTTATTTTGTGACTTAGCTTCGAAACATATAAATGGTACTATATCTTTACTCCTATGATATTAACTAAAGTTCTATATAAATAAGTGTATATAATGTTTAGATCTTTATTAGTGAGACAAAACTGTGAATGTTATTTGTCGTCTGACCCAAAAAATTGCGCTTATGCGTTCCCAGGAAAACACTCGAAGGGTATCTTCGAAAGTATTCTGTCATAGACTAGTGATTCTCATACGTTTTGTATGTATATCATTTATACCTAGGACTACCGAGGCGGTGAAATATGTTATTCCTATAAACATTAAAGGCGCCATATTTGTTCCACTATAGTATGTTATAACAGAAGTATACACTTAAAGTTGATAGTTTGTTGAGTGTCGAGAGAAAATAGTTTTTAAAAGATTAGAGTGCGTAAAATTTTTGCGATTTTTGTCATATGAAATTTAGGAATAATGTGTAGTGTAATTGAAGGTTTTGCAATTCGTATCGAATGCTTTAGAATGCATATTTAGAATATGTCAGGTAGTAATATCTTCTCTTCTTGTTATAGATGGTGATTTACTTTTAAATATATGTATTTATTCAAAGTCGCGACCTCTTTATGAAGTATTTTGATAAATGATGACAACCTATATATATTTAGGGTTTTTTTAGCGAAAGAGTAGTATTACAAGTTATTTATGGTGGCAACCACAGGAAAGATGTTGAGCGCTCTCGCGAAGTTCCGTTTTCAGTGCAATGTAGTCTTCTGGGTATAAAGTACTTTTGTTGCGAGCATTATCCTTA
>JABUQX010106084.1:5000-27500 GCA_015478945.1 Trachelipus rathkii | reverse complement strand
GAGCTTAAAATAAAACGAAGACTTCTACGTTGATGTGACTCCAAAGATGATATGTTTATTGACTGGATGGTTGTTGTTTATTTAGTTTATTGTCGATCTTTTTGTAAAATCTTGTATCCCTCATTATTAAATTCTGTGCTACATCTATATTTACTTCTCCTGCCATTTTGTTATAATTATTACTATTTCTTATGCAATAGGATTCAATTAGTTTCCTTTTTTTATTGTCTGATACAAAAATTACAGGTTCCATGTTGTCGATATTTATTTTATGTTTTAAACTTCTCCTATGATGGGTAAGAGCTGAATTTATTTCGTCGGAAATTAAATCGTGTTTGTGCTGGCTTTTACGTCTATTTAAATCCACCGTGTAAAACTTGATTATCCCAAAATCATTGTTAAATAAAAGTGTTTACATGGATGATTCGGAACCATTTCCCTGGATTTGTAAACAATTACTAATAAATAGAATTACGAAGGTAAAAATAGAAATTAAATTCGCATTTAAAAAGTGTTTCAGGGCATTTAAATTATTCCAGTCTCGCTGGTATTTGGAAAATCCTAACTCCTTGAATGAATTTACCCAGCAATTGAATAATGCACACAACAAGAAAAACCTTATCATTAGAAAAAAGGTAATTGGTTTGATTAAAAAATTTGATAAAATATACAGCAATAGTAACTGGGTTAAAAATTCAAACACGCAGAAAATTATCAACCTATCAAACTATATACTAAAACCTGACGAGAAAATACTTCTAGGTTATGGCTTGTCATTTTCCATCGATAAATCTGAATCAATAAATCAATTTTTAGTTGACTTTGAAACATGGAGCAAGCGGGATAAGGAACAATCATGCAATAATAGTTTACTTAAAGGTTTGATATTGTCATCTACACTTCAAAATACAAATTTTCGTAAATTTCCTATGAAGTTCTACACAGCCTTAAATTATCTTACCAATAACAAGGATATTGTCATAACACGGTCAGATAAGGGAAATAATATTGTCATATTAAACTACGTAGATTATAATAGTAAATGCAATGCACTCTTAGCAGATGTTGATACCTACGAGAAACTAACGAAAGACCCTTTGAAAATCTCACAATACGAATTTAACAAGTCTTTAAAACAAATTTGCAAGGATTACCCACATATTTATGATAACACAAATTCATATATGCCCCAACTTTCTCAGTTTTACGGATTACCAAAAGTTCACAAGCAAAATAATCCCCTACGTCCGATAATTTCAAATACTAATAGTACTACCTATAAATTGTCAAAATGGTTGGCAGAACAATTAAAACCACTTATGAGCAATATATCAACTTCTCATATTACTAACACTACGGATTTCATCGAAAAAATCAAAAATATCAACCCACAGGCATTTCATTTTGTAAGTTTTGATGCAGTTTCATTGTTTACGTCCGTACCAGTTCCATTAGCATTGTCCCTTCTAGAACACCATTTACAAGTTTCTCAGTGTACTGTTGCATACCCGTTTGCCCTGATAAAACAACTTATTAACCTAACTTTGGATCATAACTTTTTTCATTATAATAGCAACTATTTCAAACAGAAGCAAGGTCTAAGTATGGGTGCGCCACTCTCCCCGATTATTAGCAATCTGTTTATGGAGCTGGTGGAGAAATATCATTTTTTCCCCCATCCGTTGTTCACAAATCTTCATTGGTTCAGATACGTCGACGACGTATTCAGTGCAATTCCTCTTCAAAAAAACCCACAGGATATTCTTAAGTTTATTAACTCATATAATAGCAACCTACAATTTACTATAGAAATTCCTAACGATAAGTCGTTGCCTTTTTTAGATACTAAGATAGAATGGTCTTCTAATGACAATTTAATCTTTTCAATATACAGAAAACCGACGGCAAATATTAATTACATACATTGGTATTCTTTTCATCCCGTCAATACAAAAATTGGTACCCTCTCTGCATTATTTTTACGAGCACTACGGATTTGCTCCCCTTCAACATTGCAAGATGAATTGAGTTTTCTTTTTGTAACCTTTAAAACTTTACAATATCCTTCATATATAATTAATAAAGCATTGAAGAAAGCAAAAGAGAAATTTTACCATACCCATAACCCAGCACCTCAAGAGGGAAAAATCACCTATTTGTCAGTCCCGTATCCCATTCCTGAATTCATCAAGAAAATTATACCGAATACCATAGTTACTACCCCATCAAATACACTACCTCTTAAAAGAGTTTTGAAACCAAATAAATTTAGAAATGCCACCAATAAACAATGCGTATATAAGATCCCATGTCATGACTGTGCAAGTATATATATAGGTGAAACGGTGGATTTAAATAGACGTAAAAGCCAGCACAAACACGATTTAATTTCCGACGAAATAAATTCAGCTCTTACCCATCATAGGAGAAGTTTAAAACATAAAATAAATATCGACAACATGGAACCTGTAATTTTTGTATCAGACAATAAAAAAAGGAAACTAATTGAATCCTATTGCATAAGAAATAGTAATAATTATAACAAAATGGCAGGAGAAGTAAATATAGATGTAGCACAGAATTTAATAATGAGGGATACAAGATTTTACAAAAAGATCGACAATAAACTAAATAAACAACAACCATCCAGCCAATAAACATATCATCTTTGGAGTCACATCAACGTAGAAGTCTTCGTTTTATTTTAAGCTCACCTGAAGAGGCCGTGCTGGAAGCCGGCGAAAGCTAGTGAGAAAAAATATTTGTTAACTTTTTTAAATAATATAAATATGTGTGTGAATAGTTTTTATGTTATGTTAAAACAATAAAGTTTAAATTTTAAGAAAGTGTGTAATTATACAAGGGCATTTACCAGATATATATTATAATATATGTTATTATTTATAATATATATATATATATAGATATATATATATATATATATATATATATATATATATATATATATATATATAGTATATATATATATATATATATATATTATATATATAATATATATATATATATTATATATATATATATATATAATACTATAAATATATTGAGTTTTTTATTCCCTTGAGGTTGCCACATAAAGAAGACACTATGAAGGAGTTACTTTATATAGACCATACTTTATAAAACATACATATTATAAGGTTACAAACGTAATTTAAAATATTCTTTAAAATATAAACACAGGTTCGAGCTTTCGTGGATCTGATCCATCACACTTCGTCAGGAACTAAGGCAGCTTGTAGAGAGTTTGGTGCAATTTTGACTTCCTATTTTCTGGCTACTTGGTTCTATTATCGTCTATTTTTGAATTATACTTTTTTTAAAAGGTTTACTAGTGAGCTGGATTCTTTTAAGTATTTGTTGTTAATTTTGTCAATGATGATTTCACCTTGTTGTAGATTAAAGTTGTTAGAGTTTCTTATAATAAATGATTCTGTGATTTTGCGAATATCTGTATTTTGAATAGTTTTAATTATTTCTGGAGTATTTATATCTATACGATGGTTGCAGTTTTGTCTATGTTTTACTAGTGATGAACTTTGTTTATCTTTTTGTAAATCATCTTTATGTTGGCCGAATCTTATAGTGAAGTTATTCGTTTCTCCAATATATTTGCTGTGACAATCCATACATTTAATTTTATATATTCCTGCATTTTTATTTGTATTGTTGGTTCTAGGTATTAGCATGCGTTTTAAAATCAAACTATTAGATTTAACTGTTTTTATCGAATCTGGTATATATTTTTTAATTGTTTTTATTTGTATGTTTGGTATTGGTAAAACATTAGAGTAGTCATCATTGGTTGTGGTATTGATATTCATATATTTATTCTTTGCCTTTCGTAAGGCTGTATTTATGTAGTTTGCAGGATATTTTAAGTTATGGAAGCTATTTTTTAGTAATTTTATTTCTTGTTGCAGATTTTCAGGGCTACAGAGCTTGTATGCTCTCAGGAACAAATTACTTAAGGTTGCAATTTTTATTGAAATTTCATGGTTTGAATACCAATGAATGTATGAAGGTTTAAATGTAGGTTTTCTCCAAATTTTAAAGGTTGGAAATTGGTTCGTGTTCCAGTTTATTTGAAGATCTAAAAAGTTTATCTGATTTTCTTTTGATAATAAAATTGTGCTATTATGATTAAACCTTAGCTTTATATATCATTCCATTAATAACAGCTCAAAAATAACAGATAAGTTATATATATATATATATATATATATATATATATATATATATATATATATATATATATATATTATTTATATATATATATATATATATATATATATATATATATATATATATTATATATATATACTATATATTATATATATATATATATATATTAATTATATATATTAAATATATATAATATATATATATATAATTAAATTATTATTTAAAGGGAGTTAATATTTTTATCTATAAACACAGAAGCTGCATTGCAGTCAGTCTGAAAATATTAAAATTGGTTTTTACGTACTGAATGTTTGTGTTTATTTAATTATTCGTGTAAAGAGTGTAAATGAAAAGGAAACACCAACTCATTTGTAAATCTCCTATTACAAAATATTTTGGGATTACTTTCAAAGGGAGCTTATATTGGAATGAAATGGAATGAAGTGGATGTAAATAACAGATGGATGATGGTGAGATATTGAAGAAGAAGAAGAAGAAAGTGACTGAATGCAAAATAAAATGGACGCTTTATAGAATTTTTGTGGTAGTTGTAGATCTAACTGGTGATACTACCATATTAACAAAAGAGGTTAAATGGAATAAATATTTAAGATTAACAATTGATGAATAGCAAAGAATTTTAAATTATGACAAGATGAATGAAAAAGCATAGGATATATAATCCTTTTATGACGAGTGAAAACCAATAAAAAAAATGTAAGGTAATTGAGTTTACTTCTTTTCTGTTTTCTTGGGATGGAGAACTGGCTGTATATTAGGAAGAACTCCTTGTGAAACAGTAACACTAAAAAAATGAGTTTGTTTAATTCATCATTGTTTCTGATAGCAAGCTGAAGATGACGTGGAAGGATCCTAGTTTTCTTTTTATATCTGGCTGAATTACCAGCCAACTCAAGAACTTGAGCAGTCAAAAACTCCATTAGAGCAGCAAGGTATATGGTATGTTGGAGCTCCGGCGCTATCACGCTTTACATAGTTTCCTTTTCTCAAAAGACGATGAATATGTCCAACTGGAAACTGGAGACCGGAGCAGTCTTCGTATTAGCCCTCACTTTGCCTCCCTTTCGGCGACCTGACATTTTGCACTATGCACACCAAAAGAATGAACCCACACACACAAAAATAAAAACAATAATGAAAAATTTATAGTCACATATACCAGCGCTAACAAGCAGACTACATCTATAATAATTAAAAAATGAACTCTTGATATCCATATTCATTTCTGGAAAAAAAAGAGAAAAAGTTGATCATTTCACAAACTTTTTCAATTTAAAAAATAATTTTACTTCTCTAGACTTTTTTTAAATTATGTAACTTTGCGCTCAGAGATTTTTTCCATTAATTATTGTGGTGAACTTCTCAAGAAAGTTTCTCACAAGGAATCCAACTTGGAATCATTGCTACACAATTTTGATTGGTTAACACGAACACAGGTTAGATTGGGTGTGAATTTAGTCCCAAATATTAAGGAATCTCCTTTATAGCAATAAAAATTAAATATTTATGATATTTTTCCTGAGAATTCTTGAAAAACTCTTGCCAGTAAAGAGGTATTATGATTTGAAAAAGAAAATCCTTCTGGTTTTATAAAATCCCTTGAGATTGGTTTAGAGTTGCTTTTTCTCATGATATATATATATATATATATATATATATATATATATATATATATATGATATATATTATATATATATATATATTATATATATATATATATATATAAATATATATATATATATATATTATATATAAATATAATATAATATATAATAATATATATATATATATATATATATATATTATATATATATATATATATTATATATATAATATATATATATATATATAATATATATATATATTATATATACTATATATATATATATATATATATATATATATATATATAATATATTATATATATATATATATATATATATATATATATATATATATATATATATATATATTATATATATATAGTATATATATATATATATATATATATATATATATATATATATATATATATATATTATATATATATATATATATAACTATTATATATATATATATATATATATATATATATATATATATATATATAAGTACGATCTTTCTCCTGCAAATTTTTGTGGGAAAAAGAAGAAAAATTTTCAATGGAGAGGGAAAACAAAATTTACATTTACTGCAAAGAAAATAGTGTAATAATTTATAATATTTAAGTAAGGTTAGTTAGGTTAAGTAAGTAAGTAAGTAAGTAAGTAAGTAAGTAAGTAAGTAAGTAAGTAAGTAAGTAAGTAAGTAAGTAAGTAAGTAAGGTTATTTAAGTTGCGTTAGGTATTATAGATTTAAACTTATTACTTGGGCAACGTTTTAATCTTCTATGCTTATTGTTTAAAAAAAAAAAAAAAAAAAAAAACATCTAAAGTGGGAAAATGCAAAATTTTTTAGTAAATATACCTTTTCGGTGAAAGATCGTACTGAATAGCCATATATATATATATATATATATAATATATATATATATATATATAATGTATATATATTATATATATATATATATATATATATATATATTATATATATATATATAATATATATATATATATATATATATAGTACATGAAAGGTTAATCTCTTAAAAAATTTGCGAGATCTCGTTTTATAATCTTTTTCTGTAGGGTCTAAAACTATTCGAAAACCTACCATGTATAAAACGCTCATGAAAACAAATTTCATACAGGGATACACACACACACACACACTCACACATGATCCCTTCTGTATTTACCCTAATGTTTGTGATGACAGGGATTCTTTTTTGTTCCTAAAATGTTATTGGTACACATTTAGAGTTACACTTTTTTTGATAGTTTGAAAGAAAAAGGAAAAAGAGAAAGAGTTAAAGAAAAAAATTTTTTTTGCAATTACCCTTTGCGCCATTCAAGTGTAAAAAAAAAAAAAAAAAGAAAAGAAAAGAAAGAAAAAAACTTTCTGGATACAAAAACATAGAGAAATGGGTTGGTCATTAAACCAAGCAATTCTGAACTTAATGTTAAGAAGTAATAAAGATTATGTCTTCAAATATAACTTTGTTTTGATAGGGGTAATTCTATTGTTGTTTTTGATAATAGCCATTGGTATACTAGAAACTGTTTTCATTGTTGTAAAGAAATAATGACTTCGATTGTTTGTTTGTTATACATACTGTATATATATATATATATATATATATATTAATAATTTATATATAATATATATATATATATATATTATATAGATTATATATATAATATATATATATATATTATATATTATATATATATATAATATATATATTATATATATATATATATATAATAATATATATATATATATTATATAATATAATATATATTTAATATATATATTTATATAATATATATATTATATATATATATTATATATAATATATATATATATATATATATATATATATATATATATATATATATATATATATATATATATATTATATAGTATAAATTATATATATATATATATATATTATATATATATTAAATAATATATTATATATATATATAGTATATTAATAAATATATTATATTATATATATATTATTGATATATTATTATTATTATATATATAAATATATAACTATATATATATATATGATATATATATATATATATATATAGATATATATATATATATAATATTATTAGATTATAGATATGTATATATATATTATATACAGTATAATATATACTATATATATAATATAATATATAGATATATATATATACTATTATATATATATATATATATATAATATATATATATATATATATAATTTTATATATGTATAATATATATAAAATATAAAAATTTATATAAATATATATGAATATATTTAGATACAATTTATATATATATATTATATATAATATATATAGTAATATATATATACAGTAGATAGATAGATAGATAGATAGAAGATAGATAGATAGATAGATAGAAGATAGATAGATAGATAGATTAGATAGAAGATATATATATATATTATATATATATATATATATATATATATGATAGATTATATTTAATATATAATATATATATATAATAAATATGTATGTTGCATTATATAATATATATATTACTATATATATATATATATATAGTATATATATATATAATATATATATATATATATATATATAACATATATTATATAGATATATAAATATATATATATATATATATATATATATATATAATATATATATATATATAGATAGATAGATATTCTTTAGTCTTTAATTCTTTATTTTGTAGACATAGTACATTTTTTAGTAAAATAAAATTTAAAAATTTAAAACAAAAACAGTTAAAAAATTAATATACAAATGAGTTCCATTAATAATAATGCCATATTTTATCTTAGGGTATCTTCTTCTATCTTAAATAAATTTAATCCTTGATTTTAGAGCATCAAAGTCATTATTAAATAAATCAACTACTCCATATGTCTTCATAAATATCATTTAAATACATCATTTGTTGTTGCCATTCTTTCCGTTAGTAAAAAATTTCTACATATTATTCCCGTAGGCCAGAAGTCTTCATTTAAAAGTTTTTCTTTAAATCCTGAATCAGTTGTAATTTTAAAGGATTTAGAATAGGGATTCCTGCAATTCAACTCTTCAACATTTAACCAATCTATGTCCAAATTTTCTTTGATAAATTCTTCTAAGTGAATATTTTTAACACCTAAATCACATCTGCCAATATAAAATTCCATAAACCTTTTTTCACTTCTTAAAGTTATAATCTAGGTTGCGAATTTTTGGTTCCATAAATTATTTGTTTTACTCTTTTCTGGAGACTCACAATAGTAAACATATCGTCTTTTGATATCATATATTTCGTCTTCAATAGCGATCTCATCGGTTCGTTAGAACCAAATTTTTTTTCTTCACAGTTTATCGTCTTCCAATTGACATTCATTGTCCTCCTTAGAAATCATATCTTTTTAGGGCGAGAATCTCATTGTTTATATTACTATTTCTAAATTTAAATTTTAACTGTTTTGGTTTATTTTTTTATAATTTTATCTTACTAAAAAAATGCTGTTACTTAATGTCTCTACCCTAGACAAATAAAAGAATCAAAGACCTAAAGAATATCTATCTATCAGATATATATATTTCATATATTAGTACCTATATATATTAATATATAATATATATATACATCTTATTGAGTAAATCCTTATATTTAAAATGATATAGGAATATATTATTAACTTATAATATTTTATATATATGATAATATATTATATATATAAAAGAGTAAATTTATATAAATAATATTATATAGTAGATATTATATAACGACTTGTTTATTGAGTACTTTTTGTGATTATAGTATATTTATATCGAGTTTTAATTAAACTTATATATACATATACAATTAGATATATATATATATTAATATATATATATATAATATATAATAGTATATATGTATATATAGTATATAATATATATATAATATATATATATTTTGAGTCTTTCTAAGTATCTATCTTAATCTATCTATCTTTCTCTCTACTAATACACGACTAACATCTATCTATTCTGTTATCTATCTTGCCTAACTACATATAGACTAAAACCTAAAACGATTAATAACTTTACTTTTCTGTCTTCTACTATAAATATATATATATATATGTCATATTATAATATTCTAATTTATTGAAGTGGTATAGCTAGATCATTTAGGATATAGTAGACTATCATGTAAATATAATAATATATTATAATATATATATTATATATATTAATATATATATATAATATATATATATATATATATTATATAAATATATATATATAGAATATATATACTATACTGTATATAGATATATATAATTAGCAGTAAATTATTATAAATTTATTTCATGATATATCCGTAAAATAGTTTCTAATCTTTACGATAACGTACATCTTCTACCGAAATATATATTATTAATTTATATATATATACTTAATTTATAATACATATATATATATATTATATATATATATATAATTATATATATTATTATATATATATAATAAATATAGTAAATATATATATATATATATATTATATATAATATATATATATTATATTTTAAATATATATATATATATATATATATATAAGATATATATTATAATATATATATATATTAATATATATATATATAGATTATATATATATATATATATATATATATATATATATATTAATATATATATATATATATTATAATATATAATATATAATATAAAATATACTATATATATATATATATATATTAATATATATATATATATATATATATTATTATATTAATATATATATCTATATATATATATATAATATATATATATATATATAATATCTCTTCTTCATCTTCCTTTTTGTTCCCAAGACTGGGTAAGGTGCGTGACAAACATCGGAAAAGAAAAGCAGTAGAAGATATGACCAAAAGTCTAAAGAAAAGCCCAGCCTTTACTGCCCTCTCGTCTACCATTAATTAGTTAAGACTCGTCGCAGTCATAAAATCCACCCTAGAGCTTCACGGAACCGAGACGGATCCTCCACTATGGTAAAATCGTCAAGGTAGGGTTCATTTCTCCTGGCCCAGGGGCCACAAACTAACCCCCTCACAAAAACTCCGCTATTTCTTTTCTTTTTTTTTTATTTTTTTCTCTCTATATGCACGTTTCTTCTCGCCTCTGCCAAACTCACATTTCTCCCTTCCAGGCATTACTGCTCTCCTCCAATCCACTTTTTCTTCGGTCTCTCTCCCAGCCCGTCGGTTCCCAACACACTCACCACTCTATACCATCCGCTTAACCAACCGACTTATCATCATCCTTTCCACATGACCAAACCATATTCTAACAACATTTACTTTCATTATTATTTCTCGTTTCTTCTTTAATACTAACCATATCAGATGCTAGTTTATTATCTTTTAATCTCTGATTTTTTATATACTTGTCAATTCAATATCTTTTTCAGTTTTTGTAAACTTCATCACACAAGCTTTAACCATTCTAATATCAGTGTTCTTGATTCCATACTATTATATTGTCTTTCGTAAACTCCAATATTAATTCTTAGTTCTCATACAAAACTTCTCCTTGCTTGTGAGCAACCGCAGTGGTGATCGCCCCATCAATTTGAAATTTGCCATAATCATACATAATGAAAAAAGAATGTGCAAATACACAAAGACTTGATTTTGATACAACTTAGAGAACCGCACTTTTCTTCAAAATCAGATCACTATCTTTCATCAACATGTCCTTCTTTCTAAATTTATTCACAGAACCAACTTTTTAAGTACATTTGTTTTCTCGCTTGTCAACCCTACTACTCAACCACAAAGTATAGAAATACAACAGATATTATATATTATATACTTAGTACTAACAGGTATAGGTATAAAACAATTAAGACCCTATCATGCAATGGATACACTCCTACTATATTATTAATAGTATATATTTTACTCACTCCAGGCAATTAATTAAATAATATAAGTATTTTTTATATACCTATTATATAATATAATATATTTATTAACACTGATTAAACTTATTCATAATATCAACGATGTATAATTGAGCACCATGAACCATCACTATTTATATAGATAGAGTAGATACCCATAGATAGATCAGTGACCTAATTGCCAAGACTAAAGATCTTCCTACTTACACTCCTTTTAAGTATCTTTAATGATGTTTTGCGCAAACAATTATACATCACCAGGGGGAACATTATACGAAAATGTTATATCAATGAGGATTCACGCGCTTCTCATTCTAACAAATATTTCCTTAATGGAACATCATACGCCTAAATATGAACTCAGACATATTTTTTAGTCCAGCTGAAAATTACCTGCTATCACCCCACACTCTCCATCCTCAACCCATCTAACATCCTCAATCATTCTCTATCTAAAACAGAAGGTCATCTTGAACTCCCATCACTACACGAACCATGAGATAACCCTAAATAACATCTATATCAATACGTCCTATTATCTAATCCAAACCCTCCTTTTACACACCCTGCCAAAGTAACTATACCAGTACATGAGCTCTTAACACATATTTTCTCAATGCAGAAACTCTCCTTATATACTATATTAACACCTCAAAAATGTATGAAGCAATAATTTTTATCCAGACGCTGATAAATAAGTAGGTTTTATAGAGAACAACTCCAATCCACATATCATTATCTTTCCAATTCTCTATCCAATTCTCAACACCATTGTATACCTCCACCACCACCTCTTAATAATATCAATTTATAAAAGTAACCACATATCTCAATATCCAAATAGTATTAATTAACTCAAAGAAGAGTGAGCGAGTTACAATCCAGAACTCTTGTCTACACTCTGTTGGAAATTTCGTTCACCAATCACCCGTATATCATACACATTAAGAATATCATTATCTTCAGTCGCATAATAACACGCAGGAAATTGCGCAAGCTAATACTCGATGCCTATAATCACATACTTCGATGGATTATAACAGACTATATACTCATGAAATAGTCACCAACCACAACACCATACTATCTCACTTAATCAACCTACCATACAGTACTTACCACTAATAATCTCTATATTCATATTCGTACACGTAGCAAATCTCATAAACCTAAAAATACAATTAATATTCTTCTTCTCCCTCATTTTCTTTATATAATTATAATATTATATATATATATATTAAATATATATATTATATTATATATTATATATATATATATATATATATATATAAATATATATTATTATAATTTAATATATATACATTATAATATAATATATTATATAATAATAATATATATAATATAATATATTAAGTAATATATATATATTATTTATATATATATATACTATATATTTATTAATATATAGTATATTATATATATATATATATATTAATATATATTAATATATATATATATATTATATAATATATATATATATATAATATATATATTATTATATATATATTATATATAATATTATATATTTATATATTATATATATAGTATTATATAAGTATTAATATATAATATATATATAATATATGATATTATATATTAATATTTGTGTGAGATTAAGCCAAACATACATACGACAAGAATTTTTATTTCGTAATTACTTTTTATTCTTATTATATCTTATCAAAATTTTTATATCTCTCTTGTTAATATCGCCTAATCTTTTGGAAATATTTACTGATTTTTGAACAGACAAATGGGAAGATGTTATTAATATTTTTTACATTCTAATATCTTTATATTTGGGTAAATGGCATAAAGAGTGTTCTGTGAATAAGTTAAATCAAATGATGGGAAGGTTACTAAATATATATATTAGTAAAAATAGTTAAGTAGTATTAAAACTATAGTTCGCCTGTGCTGTTATTTAAACCATCAGAAGACAGTAATATCTTAACCTATGTATGTCCTCAAGATGATAGTAAGATTTGAAATACTATTACTCACGATAATTCGATAAGTAACGAGATAGTGTCACATTCTTGCAAAGAAGTTGTATTTCATACCTTATCACTGGAGGTAATATATTGAGTGCGTACACTCTCGCAATCAACACGCAAGAGTCCTTTTCTCTATTTAGACTAGATGCATACTACTCTCTCTAACTTTATTTTGATACATTAATATGTACGAATAAATAGACGATTTCTCCTATTATAATGTTAATATTTTACCAGTCATCAAATTGCCCTCACTGCAGTTAAGTAAGTGGTAGAGAGAAAAGATATGCTCAGTATTCGGAAAGAATATGAGCATACATTAACATATGTAAACTCAATGAGCTTACCTAAGTCAGATCCAAAACATATATGAAGAGAACTCATAAAGAGATCAAAACGAATTATAATATATTTTCTCTCTCTCGTGCGTACCACTATACTCTTCCAGCAGTTGATGCTTAATATACCTCTAACCTAAAACCTTCTCAGAGATGTTATGTAAGACAACATCTCCAACTTGACGCACTAACCTATTATATTATTTTTATATAAGGCTTTCGAACCCTAGTTATCCATCACTCATATGAATATCTATTCTTATAACGTAAGTTATCCACTTAATCAATCATTCGACTGAACTACACACTACTCAACTTTACGGAGCTTCTTGTATATATATATTGTCAATACACCTTGTGTACATATAGAATATTATCGCATTCTTCAGCATAGCAATACAGTTACTCCGTAATACCTTTATAGCAACCTCTGCTATGCCGACAGTCTTACTCTCCACATTCTTATGCTATTAAAATTATATATTCTGACTTTGCGTACCTTCTATAAACACTAGCTTCTGTCCTCAATTGTAGTATCTACACAACTCACCTATTTTCTATACTCAACCTAGATTTCCATGCAATTGGACATTTATTCACTTTTCAATCACTATATAGAATAAACCATCATAATATTATACCTAATCTGTGACTTATTACTTATCACCCTCGGATTATCATAAGACGCATTATATCTACGTTATATCAACTTCCACTTTAATCTATTTTAATCTATAGTCTTCATAGTTTATTCAACTCAATAATTACCTCATATTATAGTATATCCTTTCCTCTTTTTTATAATATTAATTGAATAGTTCCTCATTCCTCACTTTCCCTTCTCTATTAAAATTAATATTCACACTTATTTAATGGCTTCTAAAAACTTAGTAAATAAAGTAAAATGATACAACCTGATTGTGACCACTTACACCCATAATTAATGTTCCCGACTTATACGATTTATATAATATCAAGTCTAATCCTATACTCCCCTATTCCCTTAATCACCAAATAATAATAATATTATATTATTACAATACTCTCGTAAAATCATACTATTTCAGTGTAGCACACATTATATCAATCACCATGACTATAATCCTCTTAAATATTAATATTCACAAACCATCTAAATTCCTAATATACTGTAGCGCGATTGTCTCATATTCATACAGCGCAATATAAACCTATAGTATATAGAACACCGGCTCGCTCTAAATACTATTATTCTAATTGTCGGTCTATACCATAAAACCATTTATATAACTTCATCCCTAAGGATTATTCAGACTACACAACACTCTCAGAAGCAAATCAAACATATGAGATACAAAAATACAGATTATGTTATAACACCATAACAAAAAACTATTTCAGCTAAGAACTGAATCTTAAAGATAACTTCATTTTAACGACAAATTGACAAAACAATAATTTTCTCATAGCAACCTCCCCGTACCTATGAAATCATATCCCTATCCTCTGCTCGAGTACATAACAAACGTGCCCATCTATGCCATAAACCATTGTTTTTCAATCTTGTACCATACTCTTCGCGTAATCTTCTACATATTATCATTTATCATTTTTATAAATTATTATAATTTAACAACCACCTTTGTCATGATGAGCTAAGCTTACTTTGCAGCGTGAGTCTTTTAAACATATAAACAGTTTTCTTTAATTACCAAAAAAACACTGCTCTTTTGAGCTTTTTTTTATTGAAGGAACCATGTATATAAACCCCTATTTTGTATATACATTCCTAGCATAAGTTATAGCCATTAATAATATAATGTCAAATAGAAATTTATGTACTAATTCTCACTCATCCTCACTTCTTTTATTATTACATTAAAACAATAATATACTAAAAAAGCTCTCCCTGAACATAAAGTTGAACATTCTCCGTATAAATATCACTCTCCTATTCTATCTTACAAATTCATCTTGAGCAACCTCATACTCGCTTTACAAACACGATTCTTATACCCCTTCAATTTTTAGTAATAATGATTATTATACTAATAACTGATACACCTATCACTATGACGTATATTCTTTTGTCCTTTATTATCATTTAACTACTCTTGAATATAGAATTTAATTCGCCGATAAGTGTCAATTTCCTTTAACTTAGCTGTCTAATAAACTCATTCATCCTACTTACTAATTGGTATCCAACCACACTTCCTATGATCCTCGATCTTTCTCTATAAATCTCTCCTATATATAATCTACAAAGTCAATCCTAACTCTCATATTACTCACTATTTCAGCCACTCATTATTGAATTATATATTATAACTGATCACTATCCACTTCTTAGGTACTTCGCGTTATCCCTCTCTATATATACTTTATAACAGCCTTTCACATTCCATACATTCTTCAATCTCTTTATTTTGAGCATATACTATAATTCATTTAATTAACTCAATCTTATTTTTCTCCTACAATAAGTCACTCTCAGACAATTCCCTATTGCAATCATACTCTCTCAGTCAATACTTCTCCTCCTATTCTATTTCTCTCTTCCTAACACAATGTAATACAGTGTTATATAGGATCTCTGAAACTATTTAAAATTTTCTGTTCCCATATCCTCTACTGCCTCTATACCAAATATCTGCTTTATCTTTCTCTCCTACAAAATCTCTACAACAATCACAGAAATATTCTCCTCTACTTCTGATCAAACCACACAGGTAATATATTTCGTAGAGCGATAAGTGTTATTTAACCTCTGTCTCTGAGCTACCACTCATAATAGTCTAGAAATTCCCTTGAGCTCTAATTGACCAATCCTATACTTTCATCACTGATTTGTGCTATCTCCTTCTCTGTATCACCCTGTACATGGAGACTTTTTTGTCTTTATTCTTCCTTTTTATATTATCACTTTTTTTCATATCACCGGATCATGTACAATTGGATACTTGTCATGTTAACGCGCCGTAGTTATGTTCTGTGCATATATTTCATAATTTTCTTATCCTATCTCACTCTGCTTCTCTCTTTGATGCCTATTTGTGACTTTATATTAACCCTATACATAATACATCATAACAAAGAGTTGGCTTTCATATAAAACTCTTCTTCATAACTGTCTGTACTTATTACTCCCCATACCTATTATCTTCTTCTCCAAATTAACAGGTTTATAGGAACAAAAAAGAATCCCTGTCATCAACACAATCATTACAGTGTGCTACTCACAAAAAAAACTGAGATGATGTAGTGAGTGAATAACCATTAGCCTAGTGCTTAGACTGAGATCCCGAGTGTCTTGTGTGACCCTCATCGAGTATCTAGATCATATGAATTGCGATGAGTTGCGTTACTTACAAAGCCTCCTCTTCCATTTACCATACCACAATGAGAGCTAGGTTTCTAACAATCCCGCACCATTTTTTAGTACATCACTATCAGACCATATATACAAACACAGAGGAACCGATCGCAAAGCATTATAAGAGCCATTAAATCGTATGTATACTCTAATAGCATCACATCTTTCATTTACTTAATCTGAAATTCTAGATACAATTTATCATTCGGCAAAGTATATTTTCTCAGTAGCCCTCAAATATATACTATTCCATTATTTCATAACTCTTATTTATTCACATCAATCTATATGGTTCTTATTATTTTGAATATATATATACCAAATCAAACGTGACATATATACCTAGTTCTCTAAATAATATCTTTTACTAAGTAAATATGTATATATGTCCCTCTATTACTATCACCTAGAAATATCTCATTGCTAACATTTTTACATATTGAAACCTTTCTAAAGGTGATAAAACCACTATCTTACTGAGTCTACTTGGAGTTCATCCTGAATACTACTATGCGAATGCGAGAGTGCATATATCTATCTTATATATCTCTCTATATACAAGGCTGTATACTTATATTATAAATCCTGCATTCATTCATCCAACTCTCTAAAGATATGCATCTTTTAATATACTTATTTCCTATGCTTTTAACAATATAGCTCTAACACGTGTCATATTGCGTTGCGCGGATAGTAATTATACTCTATACTACATAATTTCCTTATGTATACCCTAGAACCCACCATTAACAAACTATATCTGCGTTTCCAACATATCTTTACTACTTACTATAATACCCTTATCTCTTATTAAATATCCCTTTATACATTCACCTAATCCAGTCTCATCATATTCTTAAACTTACTTCAACATGTAATCTTCTATATGTTATCCTCTCATACATACTTATACCTATAAATACTCAGCATCACATCTAACCCTTTCAACTACGATTAACTTCTATAAATTTATCCACACTACTCTTTATCCTTTGCGTATTTCACCAACTAAATGTGCTACTCAACTATTTCTGTTTTCACTTGTCTATACGCATTGAAAATTTTCTTTTCTTTTCTCTACTCAAATCAAATTCAAGCTATGTACACAAATCTTTATATAAAACTGTGTGAATCGGCTCTATAATTATAGATATCACTCAAACAATATTATACCCATTATTAATCCATTATCATATAGATTCTTTCATATCTTATCTATTTCCCTTTCTATTATACGTACTACCTATCCACTTAAGCATAGTTAAATTCTACACCTATTCACATTATCTTTTGACATCCTGATATCTACTCAATCGCACCATTATATTCTTACATACTTCACATCTGTATTCTTCTCTCATCTCTCGAAATTTACTATTTTCTGACATATATATATAAACCTGGACTTATTTGTCTAATTGAGTAAATCCATATATTTAATCCAACCTTTTCCTATATATCTAACCATACCCTCTTATCGAAGCTTCCTACCTAGTTCCCCACATTGATAATCTACCCCAGCATCTATACTGTCCTCTCTCGCCTTTTATACATTCCTCTATTCATATATGCGGACATTGAGCCTCATACTATATAAATATATATCGACTCAGACACAAAGTATAACATATTCTCATTACCTCACAAAATTTTGTTGTTCAGATTTCATTCCTTAATTCTTCGCTCTCTCTTCCCCTTTCATGATGCATTACCATTTTTCTTCCTTTCTTGTGATACGCATGTACTTTAATAGCATCATCTGCTTTATACTACTCGTAATCTCAACGGAGTTCACCTTATATAAATATCCAGGTGGAGAGGACCTATTTATACGTATTTATGATAAACTTATCCCTCTTTTTCACTCGGCACCACAGAGGTCTCTTTAACAACGCGAATTGTCATGGCTGATAATAATTATCCAATGTGATTATGTATATTTTAATTTTCTATTTACTAAATGACAAGAGCGATTCATCTCAAATATTACTCTTCTCGGCGGATATTCAAGATTCTACATCCAATATCTAAACGTTAGCTCGTTCTATAATCCAACATCTACCTATATTATGCATGATGTGTGTCATGACTCTGTCTCTATATCTCCTGTCTATTCTAACTGTGTAGTGAAGAAACTTTCTTGGAAGTTCAAATACCACTAGAATTATATTATTGCGATAGTAACAGAAATTCTGTCTTGCGGCGTCTCGCCACATACTCATACATCAATCTCTAAACTTAGTTAGAGATAGTAATTATTTTTTAATATACTCAAAAACGTCTTAGTGTATATTGAGCACACTCTCAAACTATCTCGTTATTTTCCAGATATATCATGTCTCACAAAATCGATATTATCAAGAGTTTCATTTATGTGCATTTTCTATAGATGAGGTCGATCTGTGTCTCTCTCAGTATATCATGAGAATCTATATCTGACATGAGTAACTTCTCACTAGAGTATCTTTTTATATTTTGAATGGTGTGTCGTTCACTATGCTTCTGTGAGTATCATATACAGCGCGTCGTGTCACATACGATATGTCATATACCACGAGTCTCCCCGATAAACAAATGTGCGATTCGCCTATCAACCGTAGTCGAGCCTTTAAAAGAGCGCTAGAAAATCACATGAGCTTTGCACCTTCTCACCTGCTCCAACGTTCTGTCTGCTCACCTCCGGTTTCATCATGTCATCGTCTTTGAGCAAAGGAAAACTTCTCAACGAATCATTCATATGCCTAGATATATACAGAATAGACACTCCTCGTATGAGCAAACGAGAGAACCACTACAATACACGGAGCCTAATACTACTCTTGCTTAGCTGCTCCTACTGAAAGATATTATAAGTACTGATCATAACCATAGGTTACATTGCTAGGATATGCTTGCGTAATTCAGCCGAAGACAAAATCAATACAAACAGAGCAGTCACACATAAACTTAAGCTTCATTCCTATGATTCCAATACTTCTCCGAGATATTGCTATCATGCCTATACTCTCTAATGATATGACATACTTCTCCTCATCATATATCTATTATTTATATTGATGAGGTTTACGTAGAGAGTTTAAAGATAGTCACTTTAACTTGCCTTACACCAGTAGTGCAGCAGTGTTCACTACACACTGCTCTCTATAAAAACTCCAGAGGTAATAAGAATACAATATCTCAAAATAAACCTAACATATATTTATATAATTATGGTTAATAACTCGTCAAATTACTAATATGGACACAATATAGATGACTCTATGTCATTCATTGCTAAACCATATATTTAATATATAATACTCGTTGCCTCATAGGAATTTTCACTTGTTAATATTAGTAGAGAGACGCCATGTTATTTATATCGTCCACATATTACATCCCTTCGCATTAGTTAATCGTCGATCAAAAGGTTTTTAAACAGATTAATACATACTCATGCTCTAAGCAATTAATACATAACTATATCCTCAACAGTACTTCCCCCCCCGTCAGTCCCCAACCAGTAGGCCGACAGACCCCGACTCCTTCCATCTTTGCGGTTTTCCCTTGGGGTATTCTTTAGTTAAAGAAAAAAAAAATTTATTGCGCTTAGAAGGTATAAAGTTTCTAATATTCTTAGTTTTTTTTAGCTAAAGAAATCTCTTCGGGTAAACCGCAAAGATGCAAGGAAAGTCGGGCGCCTGTTGGCCGTACTGGTGGACGAATGGAGGGATTCGTCCCCCCCTCTGTCCCCTAACGGCTCCCGAGCCCCTTAAAAAAATAAATATTAAAACATATACTATATTATATTATATATATATATAAACTCATAATATATATATATATATATATATATATATATATATTATATATATATATATATATATATATATATATATATATATATATATATATATATATATATATATATATATATATATATATATATTTATATTTAACAACAAAAAACAACACCAGGGCTTTAGACAACGACATGGAGAGAACTTTATTAGCAAGAAAAAACGACGTTTCGAAACTCGACTGATTCCATCATCAGGCTATAAATAATAAAATAAAGTGAATAGAACTAGTATAAATAATATGAAACAATCTAACAATATAAAACTAAAAAAATCAGTAGCATACAAACCTTGTTTAAATTAGGTTACAAAAAAATGCACAAAAAAAACAAAAGTGGGTTAACAGAGCTGAAAACTCGGAAATTAATATAGAAGATATTAACTTGTCCCTCTCCTTAGAAGAAAAAGTAAACCGTTACCTTAGAAAACCTCCTAAAAGCTAATAAAATTAACAAATCTACTTTTAATGATATTTATGCCCATGGTTTGTCCCCCGGCATTCTGCATGGTCTCCCGAAAATACATAAGAATAACGTACCGATCAGACCCATTATAACAGCTTTTACGACCCACAATTATAAATTGACAAAATTCTTAGTCCCTCTACTAACTCCTTTTTCGACTAATGATTATACAATAAAGAATTCCTACCAATTCAAGAACTGGCTATCCACTATTAATCTATATAATTATTTCATGACTAGTTTTGATATTGAATCACTTTAGACTAATATCCCCATAAATGATGCCATTAACATCCTACTAGATAACATTTTTCGTTTAAATACACAATTTAAAGGTTTCAACAAGACAGAATTTAAAACACTTTTGAAACTCGCAGCCCAAGATACATACTTCTTTTTTGATAATGTATTGTATGCGCAAACTAATTCCCTAGCTATGGGCTCACCATTAAGTTCAATCCTGGCCAATGCATACTTAATACACCACGAACAATCGTGGCTTGAAAATTGTCCCCCCTTCTTCAAACCATCTTTCTATAAAAGATATATGGATGATAACGTTCCTCCTTTTTACAGATAATAACAAAATCCCATATTTCTTTGACTATGTAAACTCACAGTTACCCAACATAACTTTCACACATGAGGATGAGTCTGAGAGCTCCCTTCCTTTTT
>JABUQX010106082.1:10000-27015 GCA_015478945.1 Trachelipus rathkii | reverse complement strand
AGGGAAGAGAGGATATAATAGAGAGAGAGTAATTAATATATAGTAAAAATGAATGTATATATATATAATAATAATAATGGCGATAAAATAATAATAAATAATAAGATCACTTAAATATGTATCGGATTCTATTTGATAATAATAAGTAAAAATTATAATAATAATGTTACCAGTATAACTGATAATTAAATAATATATAAAATATAGTATAATATATTAATATAATACTAATTAATATATAATTAATATAATAATATTAAAATTAAATTAAAAATAAGGACCAAAATCATGACATAATCATCGATAGTGTTGTTACACTTAACGGTAATTTTGCACGATTATATGGTGACCTCATCTACAGGAAAATAAAATAAATTTAATTAAAGGGATAGAAATAGTTAAAGTAATAAAAATAATATCCATGCGAAGAAATACATATAATAAATAATAAAATAAAAAAATATATTTTGTATAGTTATTTTATATAATAGATTTTAATAATATTTAATTATACTAAATTAGAAGATACTGGATATTAGTTAAAAGATATTAAATCTTTTTATAAATATAATAAAATACAGAATATAATCAATTGTAATATGAAATGAATAAATAATAAATTGCTTACCTATAGCAGTTGTCTCAAGAGCACAGAAAAATGCAGGCGGAAATAGTTTAAGAAGAAAAATCAACTTAAAATATTAGAAAATGATTGAGCGAACAATTCATAGAAAGGAGTTATATTATAAAAAGAATAGAAAAAAGAAGGGACAATGATATATCATTGAGGAGTCAAAAGTACGAAGATAGAGATTATATTGAAATTTTGTTGCGGTTTGATTATGGAGTTCTTACAATAAAATTTTATTATGTCGCTTCTCACATTTCAAGAATGTTCGGGATCTCTGAGCTTATGACAAGAAGCGAAACCACAATTAAAAATTAAAATTAACAATATTCTAAACTAGACGAGTTACGATAGTCCCCCACAGTATCGATCCCAGGTATAGTGGGTAGCCGAGAATATCCTCTAGAGACTCTATCTAAGAATCGTATCTTGAGTAATTTACAGAGTATTATATCTATTATTAAGAGATATCGTATGAGTATAAATAAAAAAAAATTTCAACATTTGCCACCTTTCCGTCCTCAGTCGTAGAGTATAATATGACTACGTGTAGTCATCTTGATTTATTACAAAATATATTTTTAATTTTTAATAATTGTTAAACAATTAAATATTAATTATTTGTAAGATACAAAATTTTTTATGGTTCTAATTTTTTTTAATTTCCTAGGGGAAGCCATACAATATATATATATATAAGGTATATTAAATATTCGTTTATATGTAAAATAAATTTATTACCGTTTACATGACATAACTAGAGATTTTTTTCTCAAAATTTAAATAATAATTCTAAACGCAAACACGGAGTGCTGGACCATTAATATAATATAAAATATATATATATATATATATATCTATATAATATATATATTATATATTAATAATCAATATATATAATACATTATATATATAAATATAATATATATATATATTATAAATATAAGTAATAATTGTATATATATATAAATATATATATATAATATATTTATATAAAGGTTTTTGCTACCATTATAACGTGTATATGGTTTAAATTATGCAAATTTACTAATAGTAATGCCAATTGAGGTTCAATTATTTCGAAATAGGAGAAGTCATTAGACGTTGTAAATAAATCTTTATAATTTTGCTTATTTATTATGTGCTTAACCTATTAATAATTCTCTGTATCCATATGTCGCAAAAAGAATTCTAAAAACAAATGGTTAATGCTGGATCATTATATATATAATCTTATGCCGAAATCTATGATTTATTATATTATAACTTAAAAAGATATGATTTATTATTAGTTTTAAATATGTAAAATATTAATTGATAGGAATACATGAAAAACCGATAAAACCTCTATTTTAGTGAACTATAAATGTACTGAGTTGATATTATATATAATATACTTAGGAATTATATATCAAAATCAAAGCTTTTTTCGGTTATGGGAAACCTTATAGTTAAATCGTATATCGAATCGGCATTAATTGATTATGGAACATGTAGCTGTATAAGCTATTATAGTTAAAAAAGTTTTAGTAAGTAATATTCGTGTATACCGGTTTATTCGAAAAGAAGTGGATGCTTTATATATATTAAAACTCCTTCATATATTTGCATTAAGTGTTAATTACTAGTTTATAAATTATGATAAAGTGTTAAGAACTTATTTAATCAACTATTAAATCTTAGCTATATATAATTCTCGGACTTTTGTTTGATTTGATTATTTTGAATTAAGTGCATAAGTTAACTCATATATAGCTTTTATTATTTACTTTACATAATATTTATACTGCATCACTTATAAATTATTCTAATATGATCAATTTACTTATTGAAGAATAATACGTATTATATTAATGAATAAATTAGCGTATTGAGTAGGTAAATATTTTCTATAACTCATATATATAGCTTAAAAGCAATTCGAGGTATTAAAAATCTATAATAAACTGAGAGAGAATATTACTCAAAGTAAGCCACTAGAGTGTATTAGAGAAATAACTAACAAATATTTCAAATCTACCTCACGTAAGGACCAAACAATATAAGTAGATTCATAAGTATATACGATAATAAGAGAAGTTTTCAGTTATTTATTTTGATGCAGTAAAATCCTTTTAATAGGCTTACTTACAGTCAGTTTATTAGTTCCTTATCCCCACATGGAGAATAATTCCTAATTTTAATTATATATTTATTAGCATTATGCTACATAACATTTATTAATTCAGGTTTATAATTATTAAATTATTACTATTTATCAATTAAATTCAAATATTAATATACTAAGCTAATCTAATGGTAATATAGTAGTAGTGTAATTCTAGTAAATAATTTCTACTTCTGCATATAGATTAACATATTTATAATATATCAATTTTTTGAAATTGTATATTTATAATGAGTTTTGCAATTTTTATTGTTGAAAATTGCTGAGTTATATGTTTTGCAATTTTTTTGAGAATTAAATTGAAACGTAATTTTATTATGAAATAGATGACCTCAAAGACAAAATTTTCAATATTTGAAATATTATTTTATTATAATTTGTTCAATGCGATATCATTATGATAATCTTCAAGCACCTATTATATATTATATGTTATGTATAGTTTTTAAAACCTTATTATGAAAGGATAAACTTAGTTTTATTTTCTGCAATCGTATGTTAATGAGGACTAGATTATGGATTCTGAGGGAAAGTGGTTTAGCACCTGAACCTTTATATACTGTAGGTTATTTAATATATATATATACATGATAGCTTTATCAATTAAATATATATATAATAATGATATAATCTTAGATTGAATATAAGTAGACTTGCTAGTAAATTTTTTTTTTTTTGTTGAATTTATAGATAATGAGCAAATGTGGCACTCTTTTTAATTGTTGATCAATCAAAAGGTCTCAATTAACAAGATTCTAATGACGTTTAAAAAGATTTCGACATAGGAAGAGTGCGCATTCGAATATTTTTCTATCGCATTCGAATACTTGTTTTATATAAACGTTCGATAATTTTAATCAAATTTGACATCTTTGCTTGCGTAGCTGGTTATTTTTCGACATAAGACATTCGCCGCAATTGATATTGTTTTGTATCATTCTACATTTTTGTATGCGCAGTGTTTATTTTTTCGACATAGTCCCCTGTGCCGCAGTGGTTTTGTCGACATAGTCTATGCGCGCAGTGTTATTTTTCGACATAGTCTTATGTGCAGTGTTTGTTTGTCGACATAGCCTATGCGCGATGTTTATTTTTCGACATTTTTCGACATTGTGCTAATGCGGCGGGTGTTCATTTTTCAACATAGTCTATGTGCAGTGTTGTTTTTCGACATAGCTAATGCGCGGTGATTGTTTTCTCGACGATAGTCCTATGCGAGTGTTTTGTTTTTCGACATATCATATGCGCTTTACCGTATTTATATTGTATGGTATTTATATTATATCTTATTTCAGACCCAGTGGTTTGTTTATTTCGAATACTATAGCCTATGCTGCACGTTATGAGAGATGTATTTTCTACGAGACTAATAATAGTCATTAAATGCGTCAGTATGTTTTGTTTTTCAGACATAGTTACCTAAATGCGCGGTATTGAAAATATGTTTTTCTGATAACATTAATAGTTCTGTGCTATAACAGTGTTTGTTTTTCACGTAACATGCCTATGCTCAGTTATGATTGTTTATTTTCACTGACAGTAGTCTGTGCGTACGGTGATAATGTTTTTTCACGAGAGAACATAGCCTCTGCGTGTGATTATAGTTTTATCTCACGACATTATTCAATATGGCGCAGTAAATAATTATATAAGTTGTTTATTCTTAATATATATTATAATTTTATATTATAATCTGGAGACATTTAATGTATATTAACATATTAGCAGCGTTTTAATTTTTTATCACAGACATTGTCTATATGCGTCTGAGTATTATTTGTTTTCCGACATAGTCCTATATATGTGCAGTGTTATTTTTCGATCACATATATCTTATATTGATAGTCTATGCGCAGTGTTTTTTTTCGACATAGTCTATAATATTGCGAAGTTTTGGTTTATATTTTTCATAAGTTAAAGTATGTGAGTGTATTTTTATTTTTTTCAGACATAGTGCTATAGTATAATATATTATGCGTACAGTATCATGATTGTTTTTTCGAATACACATTAAGTCCTACTGTGCGATGTTATTATGATTTTTATCGAAGACTTAGTCTATATGACGCAGTTTTTGGGTATTATCCGCATAGTACCTATATGTGCAGTGTTTTATTTTTTCGACATAGTCTAAGCCGGGTTGCTGGACGAGACGCTGAATGACCTTCTCTATATAATCGACTATGATAGTCGCCATAGATTGTTCGAACGTGAGACATAACGCTTTATTTTTGCCTGCATCATAACTTCAGAATATCAAACTGAAAATGGTTTAAAAAGGTAACGTGTCTTCCATAGTATTTGCGTGTCTACGCTACATCCTTGCTAATTCTTGAAATCATAGTATTTAATTTAAAAAACAAAAATATATATACTAGCCCAGATTAGCGCAGTCACATGGTCTGTATATATATTTTCGATCATCTAACAGCTTCTATGCCAATGCGAGCCTAGGTCACGATTATGTTTTTACTATTTTTCGAAACATAGATATTCGACAATTCATTGGAGAACACATACAGATTTTGAGTCTGGTACTGGAATGAAGTAATTATCGATTCGTACGACAGTGTTTGGTTTGGTATTGTATTTTGCTTCGACACCATGTCGGAAGTTATGACGTCTAAACGACCCTACTAGATACAGCTAAACGGAATCTTTTTGATCCTTTTTTCTTCACAGACTATGACCGAAGTTATAGACACGGATACTTTGGTAAGGAGAATTGTGTTGATTACTAACCAGACTACAATATGGCGATCACTATTAATTTATCTAGACACAAAGAAGAAGGTGAGGGCCGGGGGGGTGATAGGGTACTCCCCCAGCTAATCAGTTCAGTAGGAAGTGTGCGTTGGAGATTGAAACGTTTAGCTTGCCTTTTTATAAAGCAGCGAACTTGCACATTGGGACGCAGGCAAATTTTTCACTTTGCATGCCATTTTGACATGAACTGTTATGACCATGTAAACGTTCTTCTTATATGTTTCCTCGCTATCATTTCTCTGATTTGTTCTTCCTACTATCAATCATGGACATCATTCAAGACTTGACTGCATGAGAACAACCGAGGGCCTTAGCTAGCACCAAGTTTTTTTCAGATGACACTAAAATCAGACCGTGAGCTATGGAATGGGAGTCACTTTCGAGGAAGAAATGATGAGATGCGTGATACCTCTCAAGGAGATAAGTCCTTTCAGTGAATAACTTCTGTGTATATAAAAGACTGCGCTCCTCTATATGAAGGAAGAGATTCTTATTGCACCAAAAATTGACAGAGAGGGAGTACGAGCACGGTATAAAGGAAACAACAATATGGGGGCATAGAAGTTTACTTCTGCTCGTACTGGTAAAACCACGTTCACACAACACACTTATCGCACAGGATGCGAATGTCTCAGGATGAGGACTCCTGCACCTATCCTGTTGAATATCAGCGTATACAACATCCGGGCATTGTTTTCTGTAAGAACAACAACCTTGTATTTGAGCAAAGGTTGACGAACCAGATGGCACACTGCAGCTGGGAACACTTAGTAAGACGCTAGCATTACATTTCAAAATCTAACCCCCAGCTATATTATTGAAATAGACTTCAATATTGGGGGGCTATGTAATATGAGTACGAAACCTTTGCACTTGCTGTCGAATGCTCAAAATCTTGAGAAGAAGTAATTTAGTAAAAAGTATATCTATAAGCGCGCACATAGCACTGATACGAAAATTATAGTACTTACTATGAGTTCCATTTCGAGGTTTAAGCTATGGCTTATCAAGGGAACAACAACTTCAGCTTGTTAAAACGAACAAGTATGGTTATAGATTCAGATTCCAAAGAGTTTTCTCTTTTGGCATCTTCAGAGAAGTCAAACTCGAAGGAGAATTCTGTCATTATTCCTTTCTACGCGTTAAAGAATTCCTGCCGCTTTTTAAGTGATGGCGATTTCTCGAGAGAATTTTAAAGACAAGCTATTCTTTCCGGGGCTCTTTATTATCCGAGGCAATCCTACATCAATAACACCGGTATAAAGGGAGGAGAGAATAGACTATCTTCAAAGGCCGATCAACTTCAATATTTAAGAATCACCATTTGATAGGGGATACTGCTCTAAGGGACAATTGAGTTTTGTCAGGAGCACGGGGGATGACAATTAGATGTTGGCCTTTAAACCATCTTAAAGGAACATTTTCTAGATAGAGCATTCATTATAGACTCTATTTTACATGAGTTAGATTCAGCTCCACCTCTTGACGGAAGGCAGCTGGAACCTGTCCGGCCCGGACTCTTTCAGTTTTTAAAGGTTCGGGGCTTAACCTCGACAGGAAGCTTTAAGGCAACTTGCAGTGGACTTTGTTCAAAGAGGATTCAATCCGGTGCATTATTAACTCATAATTATGGTGGTTGAATAAGCTCTTTCCTATTGTAGGTTTTGAGAAGTTGAAGCTGTTACGATGGAACAAAGTCCTTCCATCACCTCATATTCAAGAACACCATCAAATTCATCATAATATAGGGACAAATGATTTGAGACTCCAAAAATCTACACTAACTCTCCCTACTCTGGGTTTCTTTTTACCTCGGTATTTCTCTTTGATCTCAAAAGGTAGAAAACAGAAATGGGAAAGAAGTTTCCTTCTGTAGGCCATCATAACAGAGTCATACTATTCAATACATCCAAAGGTGATAGTGTAAATAAAAAAGACGTCATCTCCATCTTCGTCAAATATTCAAGCACCCGTCTGACAATTAAAATTAAGTTTGCAGTGGGAAAAGCATTTTGCTTTTCAAATGCACAAGATTTATGATCTCACCAAGGGCCAGAAAGGGAAATAGTGTGTCGTGCTGAAGCTGTGCAGGCAGACTGTTCCAGCTTGAAACCATATGGTATGGATAAGTGTCTCATGTCAAAACAAACTTCAACCTTAAATACCTCTTAGCTTTATTGCAAGAGTAGATAAGCACTCACTGCGCTCTTTGTCCATCTGAAATTCGTACTATCAACATCTGGAACAACGATCAATCAAAAAGATGCTGAACGAAGAAGTATATATAATCCTGGTATTAGCTAACCTCACTTGTGTATCAATTACGGACAGTTCATCTGCCTCCCAAATCTTACCTACCATCATCACCATCACAGTAAGAAACAAGAATAAGTCTGTGCCTGTTCGGTTACAAATTGTCGACTTAGGGTCTAACACAGGAAACGCTATGCTACTTCCAAAGATTGCTGCAATAAATTCCAACATCAATTGTGAGACAATATCCCAAGTATTTGACAATTCCCATCCAAAACCTTCAATCGAGAGCAGGGTTCCGTTCCTCTTAATTTGCTAATTTGGACTCAACTGCTGTTGTCTGAATTCATATTATATATCAAATCTCTGTTCTGTAAGGACCCTTCTTTAGAATGTGGGTTTACTGTAATCGGACCTGGCAATCATGCTCATTGTGAACTTCGTCAAATATCAAAGTAAGCCTGACAACTCATTTGTTAGGTCCTTAAAAGGGACCCTAATCTGATGAATAACATCTGACCTTATTTGCTTGCGACTGGAGCTCTTTGTCATATGAGAAAACTTCAAAATGGTAGAATGTTTGGAAGGAAATGCTATTTCAACTTGTTTTGGTTTAGTTCCTTTCAGTCCTGTGGATTCTTTTTCCTTTTCTTACTTCCACATCAAATAGACTGTTCTGTATCAGAAAAAGCAGTCTGTTAGCATCATTCGTGAGAACATGATGAGGAAGGATTCAGACTAACAATGTCTTGTCTCTTACCATTGCCTACAATTTGTCATAAGCTCCCAAACCCTCGTAAGAACTCAATGCCAGACCCCAATCCTCTTACCTGATGTCATCGATCTTCCTCGAGATTCAAAAGATACTGAACATTGGTCTGGAGCATCTGTATCAGTCTGGAGTCCATGGGAATTCAGGAATGAAAAGTATGGTACTACGACAAAGAATTATATAAGCTAAATTCCCACAATCTGGCGCATTCATTTATCGATGGAAAGTAACGCACATCGAAATCCCTTGGATTCAGGATTTGCTGCTTTACTAGTTCTCATCCCACTATATATGTTGCTTAAAGGTACACTAAAAACGTAGTCAAATATCGTCCTCAACAATCAGGGACTCGGACAAAGCACTACAGTGATGTCGTTAAAGAACAGCTGAAAAACGGCATAAATGAAATCATCAAAGTATCTCCGAAGGACTTCCATAAATATGTATTGGTTCCCCATAGGCCTGTCATAAGAATGGCTGATCAGGTATCAACTAAGATTAGACCTGTATTCAATTGCAGTCTTCGTACAAAAGGAGCTCCTTCCCTTAATCAAGCCTGTTATCCAGGTAAAGATTTGTTGGTTCCCCTTCTTCGTCTTCTTTTAGCTTTTAGAACCAATAAATATGTGGTTGTTGCGGACATTTTTAAAGCTTTCTTAAAAATCTATCTCAAGCAAGAAAGTGAGACGCGGGTAACTGAAGTTTTGTTTCTTCTGGAAGAGAGTGGGCAGGCTTATTACTTATCGGTACGCAACTCTCATATTCGAGCTTTCGCTGTTTCTCCCTACTTTTGGGAGCTGGTTATTAGAACACCAGACATCAGAATAAGCTATCCCCTTAAATGATTTTTAGTCCTCGTCTTCTGGATAAATTATATCTTTATAGTAGATTAATGTTATTTACACTCAATCTCGTGCCCCACCAAGACAGGCTCATCTGGCAGATCATTATCACCCACATCAGTATAAAGAATGACAGGAAAGGGAGGCTTCAACTATGTGTTCTTGGAACACTCAACCATTTCAGATCTAAAGGCTCAAGATAAAACAGGATAACAATGTTTTTCTTCCCATAATGGGGCGAGAAAAAAGTTTCTAGTTACCTTTACCATACTGGTTCATATTAAAGACACCGTCTGAGACTCGCAGACTTTGATTTATCAGTCATTTCAAAAAGAGATCTGCTCTCATCAAAGTTAATAAATCTTTGGATAAATCAGAAAGGATATTTCAAATTTCTTGGTGAATTATTTTTTGATGAGATGGTAATATGGGAAAACAACATGAGTTGGGATTGACCCTATCAGATCGTGAAATAAAGGAGGATTGGGAAAATTAAGGGCCGATGCTGACTCTCTAAGAGTTTTATCGTCAATCGTTTTAGTTTGATCCTCATCGACCTGAATGCAACCCTTAACACTCTTTTGCGATGCTGAGTTCAAAGAGCTATGCGATTTGCGGCTTAATCCACCGTCCCAGAAAAGGTCTTCGTTAATGTGTGGCCAAACTCTAAAGTAGCTCCGTCTCAAGGGAAAAACCCTTTTCCTTGTTTAGAGCTTTTATCCATCTTTCTGGAGCTTAAATGCCTTCCGCAGATCGTGACTAGCCTACAAGAGGTTGAATTTAGTATAGGTCAACGTCTTTTCTGACTCCCAAATCGTTCTTGTATGGGTAGCTGGAGGAGGTAGCAGGACAAAATAAATTTTCGTTCGGAATCGTATACATGACATTAAGAGTATGGTTTTTTCATCTATGAGAAACAATAATTTAATACCGATCTCATTTAAACTACGTCACAACAGATGAAATCCTGCAGACTTATAACTCCGTGGTTTTGTCCTGTCGCGAATCGTCATGAAGAAGCCGAAACTATGGAGAATGGACCAGACTTGCTTAAACACAGGAATTTGACCCAAGTGTATGGCCACTAGTTATTCAGCAAACAAGGATTACGAGGAAGGGCCTTTTCAACTACCTATCACAGTCCATTCAAGCCCCACCATCCTCCTATATTGACAGACCCCAGTATTCTTCCTTTCAACTTGTTAATGAGTATGTGCTTTACTCTAACAAATTCGGCACATCTTCCATCGATCCTATTGAAAATGAATTAGGAAAGCTCGATCTTTTCCATTGCTCAAGAATTTTTTAATGCAAACAAGAAAGCTTCCTTGTACGAAACTGTCGTTTTTTGAGAGAGAATTCATATCGGGATCTACCTTCTTTCAAAACACTCACCTGATTTAGTTTCCTCGGGCCTTTTTGGAACTTACTCCTTTTGGCGATTTGGGTCTTAAAGAAGTAAAGGAAGGTTGTCTCGCACTAACAACTATAGTTTCGAGATAGTCAATTCGGTAGTCCTTGGCAAGTTCCATCATCTTACCCACCCTGGGATTGTGCACGAGATGCACATGTATTCTTGTAAACATCTCGGCATTCAGCAAACTTTTGACCCTTTGCATTACATCGTGTTAAAGGGCTACTGAGATAATACTTCAGCTCAGTATACAATAAAGAGTTTATCGAATGTGTGACTTGTACAGAAGTTCAAACAGCTTTTCTTATCTTATCCAAAGTTTAGCTAATTTCACAAAGCGCAATGTCAAGTTTTCTATCGTCTTTCTCAAAGTGTTGGAGGTCGGAGTTTTCAGTAACATTTTTTTCATTAAATTAGAAGGGTCCACCCAACCCCAAAAAATTGTATTATTCTTTCAAATGGCCTCAATATTCGTTGTGTCTATTTGGATCTTATTCCCAGATATGTCTGCTAGGGCATTAGTTCCAATCGTTCCATACTGGCTTTGGTGCTAGGTTTGGGAGTCGCCTGAATTTTATATTAGCGACATTAGTCCTTGTATTTTTGCGTGTCTTTATTTATATAATTATTATAGAGTCAAATTGTTTTTCATTTTTTTTTTCTTCTGTTTAGTCCTAGTTTTGTTGTATTCGAGTGGGTTTCTCTTGGATATTTTTGACTTGTATATAATACGAATATTAAATTTTTTTCTTTATTATTCCGCATTCCCTATACAGCCCTTGGATGGGAAGTATGTGGGAATGAAATTTCGGAACTGTTTATAAAATTGTCTCATAAACTGTGCGAAGGCGTAACAGAATTTGGAATATTATCGATGTTCCAGGGCATATCTCAGCATTGGCAGACCAATTGACTAATCGCTATCAATTCGAAGGTCCAATTAACCTATACTTTCTTTCGGATAATGATATAGTGCCTATCTTCTGACGTCCAGACTGTTATTTCTTTAAACCGTAGCTAATGCCAAGTATCGTATTAAACGAAGCCCATTCCTACCGGATTCGCCTTCAAAAGAGATAGAACCTGTATCAAAATTCCCTTAAACGACCTACCTGTAAATCATTCGAAGACTTCCCGTTTGGACTCGGTGGTAGATAAAATGAGTAGTTTATATTAAGTGTTGAGACGAGATGGGAAAAGACCATCTAGTCGAAGTCTCATGGAAAAATAGGTGAACAGACGGAAAAGGACATGCGTAGCTATTAAAGAGTCTCGAGGTCAAAGAGCGGACCACAAATTTATGGGCATGGGCATCTATTCAAAATGCTTTATTAATGGAAGAATGATAATAAGGTTCGCTCAGTCCAGGTTCGAACTCCAGGAGGTCAAGTGAATGTTTACCCCCATAAAGCATTTTATTCCCTTAAGAGCTATCATTAACACACAAAGGGGAAATCAAGTCAAATCTCAAGGAAATAATATTTCTGCTTCAAATTCAATGGTTTTATTACCACCACCATCATCTCAGCAAGTAACAATTCCTGCTCCTACCACCAATTAAATGACTACGCCCGGCGGTTGCAAACTTCATTGCGTCCCAGAAGGAAAGCAGCTATAGTAGCACGTTCGAAAATTTTGAATATCGGCTAATGAATCGGATCGGAAAATCGGACAGAGTTCTGATTAATCAAATTCTTTTGTTTTTTTTTTGTTTTTTTTTAAATGACACGAATTCGTCGAAATCCGTGCCATCGCCCCCGCCACATGTGGTGATCTAAAATTGAATGTGCGAATCAAGAGCTTAAATATTTACGTAATGAAATTTTGCGTTTCAATATGCTTTTGGTCTCAAATTCGAAATGCAATTTTCAAAATTATTAACTTTTGCCAAATTATATTTATCCTTAAAAGATGTTATGTGTTTTAAAACTTGTAATATTGGATCATGAGAACCGAAACCCTTTTGAGGGAACTTAAATAGCTGGAGTTGATGTGCTGGAATCATTATTCAGAATCAAAGCTTTTTCGTGTTGGGAACCTCGTACTATCAAGTCTGCTGATTGAACTTGTTGCTGTACAGCTGTAAAAAAACGTCTTAGTAAATTTCTCCGTTCGAAAGAAGTGGAATGTGCTCTTTGATATAAACTCCCGTCATATATTTGCATTAAGTGTTAACGTTCAAAAAATGTATATTCTTCTATACTAAGGCCTTATATAATGTTATTTTTGTGTAACTTTATTAGTGCATAGTAAGCCTTTTGTTTTCTTCATATTGTTAACGCCTTTATATGTCAATTCAACTTTAATTTATTGAAAAATACGTGTTATGAAAATGCGTAATTGTTATGGAATTATTATCTATCCTATGCTAAGAAGTCCGGTGAAACTAACACTGATAGCACCGGTGTTGTTTAGATCTTCAAATCCGACAAAAATAGTAAAAGGATAAAAAGTTTCAGTTTTTCAACAAGTAAGTGTTGTATATTGCCTTTCACCATAGATCAATCCATTTATTATATTTATGCATTAAAACACATACATTTATATAAAATAACTCTCAGTTTGTAACTTGTAAATTTCAACACTTAATTTCACAAAATATAATACTACGTATGGTAATGTAAGGCAGTTTGTTATCTGTAAAATTTTCTAACTCCCGCATAGATACAATTTTACTAATATATTATTAAATATATTATGAATGTAAGGTGTAATATATATATATATATATATATATATATATATATATATATAATATATAAATATATATATATATATTATATATATATATATATATATTATATATATATATAATATAACCCTTGCTCAAAACGATTTTCAAAAAATATATGTTCTTTGCAAATTTTGTCATGGTTATAGGTTCTGGATCGAAGACTGTAATCCGATTCAGCTTTCTATAATCTGCACACTTCCTGTTCGTTCCATCTTTCTTCTTCATTATAACGATCGGTGACGCGTTAGGTGAATCAGATTTCCTTATTACGTTTATTCTCATCATATCGTCGACTTCTTTCTTTAAGGTTTCCCTTAATGCATAGGGTATGGGATATGCTTTGTTTTTTTACCGGTATTTCCGATGTTAAATTTATCTCATGCTGGACGATGTCGACGTTACCTGGTAGGTCGGTGAACACATGTTTAAATTCTTCCAATAACTTTTTATTTCAATCCTCTTATCCGCCTCTAACTCTTTCCCTATAACAACGTCTCCGATACTTTCTTTAGGTGTGCAATTTTCTAAAACGATCGCATCTTCTCCTAAATCGATCCCCTCTTTCTCACATTCTTCAAAGTCTACTATCCCAGCACATGCGATCTGCACGTCGTTCTTTATTCCGTCACTCCTCTTGTAAAATTTTAACAGATTTGCGTGGTAAGTTTTAATCTTTTCCTCAATCTTTACTCTGTTGTTATTCTCCCCTATTGTTCCAACTACGTCATATGGCCCTCTCCCCTGCATTAATAATTTTTTGCTCTTCGTTGGCAACAATATTAGAACCTATTTTTTATTTCAAATTTTCTATTCTATTTCATAATAGTGTTTGTACATATTCTCCGCTTTCTCTAATTCGGTCGTAGCTATCTTTAATGTTTCTTCTTTTTTTCCCTTAATTGGAAAACATACTGATGGCTGTTCGTTACTTCGTTCTGTTGGCGTTCATTGATCCATAACTCTTTCATAATTTGCATAGGACCTCGTACAGTTCTGCCATATAAGAGTTCGAATGGAGCAAAACCGGTACTCTCCTGTGGGACTTCGCGGTCTACAAATAGCAACGGATTTATATATTTATTCAACTTTCTCGGCAGTTCGCTGCATAGCCTCTTCAACATCTTCTTCATCGTGCCATTCAAACGCTCCACGAGTTCACTGCAGATCGGATGATACGGGCTCGTGCACAGCTGCTTAATACTCAACAGTCTGGAGATCTCTTTCATACATCTTGACACAAATTGGGTTCCTAAATCCGATAATATTTCGTGAGGAATTCCAAGTCTACTATACATATCTACTAAGACTTCTGCTACAGTTTCATGTTGATATTCTTTAGCGGCACAGCCTCCGGATATATTGTAGCGTAGTCCACAAGCGTCAATATGTATTTATGTCCATCTTCCGAAGAAGGTACGATCGGGCCAACGAGGTCTACCGCAACTCTTCTGAACGGAGTACCAATAAACGGGACTTTTGTCAATGGTGTTTTCGTTGACTTGCCTTTCGATATAGTCTTCTGACATATATCACACGAATGGCAGAATGTTGATATATGCTCGTTCATCCCAGTCCAATACATCTAATATAGCTGTGAGCTATATTTCTGTGATTGTGAGAATGGTGTAGCTTGAGAACTGAGGACTATTCTTATGCATTGTCTTCTTTCATCTTTTCAGCATTTGAGACTATTTAATTATTTCCCGAAACTTAGGTATACGGGTGCTTAGAAAGCATTCCCAGTTATGTTTACTTTAACATTACTGTCTCTATCATCAATCTGCATCTGTTTAATGTTTCATCTTGTTGGAACCTGAAAAGTTTTTTCCTTGTAACTTCTTTATCGTCCATCAGTGGGGTACTTTCATGTTTATCGGACCTTACACCTTGCTGATCAACTGTTTCAGTTGCGCAGGATATTGTTGCTTTAACGTCAGGATTCTCTGCGTTTTTTACTCCAGGAATATTACCTATTATAAGTCATAAATAGCGTCGTCTAAGGTTAATGCTTCAACTCGTCCAGTGTAAGTGTAATCATATCAATCTCGGCTACAGGTACATCCCTGATCGTATTATCAATTAATAGCATTTGCTTTCTTTTTCCAGTAAACTGGTTCGTCGAAATAAATTTCTTTTTAACGATGACGCTATCGCAACCCTTGTCTCTCAAGACATTACCGATAATTCCGTTAATTTTTCCATCTACTACGGGCATCATTTCTTTTTGAATATTCGCTCTTCCGTTCCTACTCTACACGCAAGCGCTCCTGATAATAGGTTTCGATTTGCCACAAGCCAATGTGATCCTGTTATCTTCGTCGACATAATTCATAACATCTTCATTGTCATCCCATTTCTGATTTCCGGCTATTAATATTGTCGAGGATATAGGTTTCATTCCGTCGCTCCGCGCTACCATTATTGTTTGTTATAGCTACAGCCGCTCTCTTCGGACTTTCTCTCCAATTATTATTCATACGGTTATTATTATAATACTTATGCTGACTATTTCTCATGTAGATGGGATGGCTCCTGCACTCCATGGATCTATGTCCTTTCTCTCCACATTTAAAACAAATTTAATTGGGATCTTGATCTCTCCACTTTGTGACTCTTTTCATACGTGTCTTTCTTATCTTTTCCCCTCGTGTCCTCCTTGTTCACTACTGGCAACAGTTTTTTATTATGAGCAAGTAGATAGTTTTCAGCTTCTTGCGCTATTACGTCTCACTTGTTAATTTTCATTTCCCTCAAGAATGTTGCTAATTCCTTAGGACAAGTGTTTAAAAACTGTTCTGCTACTAGCAGGTTTATAGTGTCATTAAAATCTTTGTTGATTTCCGCTAGTTCAGTCCATTTGATAATTTAATTTTTCAGTCTGTCGATGAATTGAATAGGCTTTTCGTCCTCATATGTCTTCGCATTTCTGAACTTTACCCTATAACCATCCTCAGTTATAAAATAGCATAGAAGGAAAGACTTCCTCAACTTGTCGTAAAATTTAGAATCATCTTTTGGAATGCAGGAATACGTTATGAGTACTTTTCCTGATAACAAAGCAGTAAGGTGAGAAGCCCAATTCCCTCTATCCCATTCATTGATTTCAGCGAACCTCTCGAATCGCTCCAGGTAGCAATCAATTTCGTCCCTATTATCGGCAAAGGGAGGGAGTTTAGGCACTCTTGCCTTAACATCATTATTATTTGCGACATACTGAGAACCGAATTTGCCCGCTTGCAATTCAAGTCTTCTAAGTTCAGTTTCATGTTGTCTTTGGGCATCCCTTTCAGCTCTTTCAGCTTTAGCGGCTTCTCTTTGTGCTGCTTCTCTAGTGCTTCTCTTTCTGCTGCCTCTTTAGCGGCTTCTCTTTGTGCTGCTTCTCTAGTGATCTCTTTCGGCTACCTCTTTGGCGTTGCCTCTCTTTCCTCTCTTACGGAAT
>JABUQX010106081.1:20000-30949 GCA_015478945.1 Trachelipus rathkii | reverse complement strand
AGTTCTAGGTTACCTTTACCATCCTGGTAATGACACCCTGAGACTCGCAGACTTTGAGTTATCATCAGTCAGTTCAAAAAGAGATCTGCTCTCTCAAGTTAATAAAATCTTCGATCCTCTTGCATTGTTTCTTCCTGTCACATTGAGAGGTCGACTTTTGATGAGATGTATATGGGAAAAACAAATGAGTTGGGATGACCCTATCGATCTTGGAATAAAGGAGGATTGGGAAAAATTAAGGGCCGATCTTGACTCTCTTAAGAGTTTATCGTTTAATCGTTTTTGTTGATACCTCATCGACTAATGCAACCCTTAACATCTTTTGCGATGCTAGTTCAAAGAGCTATGGATTTGCGGCTTACATCACCTCCCCAGAACAAGGTCCTTCGTTAATGTGGGCCAAATCTAAAGTAGCTCCTCTCAAGGAAAAACCCTTCCTTGTTTGGAGCTTTTATAAATCTTTCTGGCCCTTAAATGCCTTCCGCAAATCGTGACTAGCCTACAAGAGGTTGAATTTAGTAAGGTCAACGTCTTCTCTGACTCCCAAATCGTTCTTGCATGGGTAGCTGGAGGAGGTAGCAGGACAAAACAAATTTTCGTTCGGAATCGTATACAGGATAAGGACATTAAGAGTATGGTTTCATTTATGAGAAACGATAATTTAATACTGATCTCATTTAACTACGTCAAAACAGATGAAAACCTTGCAAACCTTATAACTCGTGGTTTGTCCTGTCGCGAATTCATGAAGAAGCTCGAACTATGGAAGAATGGACCAGCTTGGCTTAAACACGACCAGGTGTATTGGCCTAGTTATCAGCAAACAAGGAGTGTACAGGAAGGGCTTTCAACTACCTTCACAGTCATTCAAGCCCCACCTCCTCCTATTATTGACATGACCAAGTATTCTTCCTTTCAACTTTGTTAAGAGTATGTGCTTTACTCTACAAATTCGGCACATCTTCCATCGATCCTATTGAAAATGATAGGAAAGCTCGACTTTTCTTGCTCAAGATTATGCAACAAGAAAGCTTTCCTGTCGAACTTCGTTTTTTGAGAGAGATTCAATCGGGATCAACTTCTTCAAAACCACCTGATTTAGTTTCTCGCCTGAACTTCTTTTTGGACGATTTGGGTCTTATAAGAAGTAAAGGACGCGTGTCTCGCACTAACTACATACTTTCGAGATAGTTCAATCCGCGTTATCCTTGGCAAGTTCCCATCATCTAACCACCCTGATTGTCAGATGCACATTGTTTCTTGTAAACATCTCGCATTCAGCAACTTTACCTTCATTCGTTTAAAGAGCTAACTGTATAACTTCAGCTCGTCATACAAAAAAAAAAAAAAAAATAAAAAAAAAAAAAAAAAAAAAAAAAAAATTAAGAAGAGTTTTATCGGAATGTGATACTTGTAACAAAGTTCAACAGCTTTCTTATTCTTATCCAAGTTTACGTAATTTCACAAAAAGCGCAACGTCAATTTTCTATCGTCCTTCTCAAATGTTGAGTGGATTTCTAAACATTTTTTCATTAAATTAAAGGGTCCACCCAACCTCAAAAAATGTATATTCTTCTTTACACCTGCCTCAATATTCGTTGTGTCTATTTGGATCTTATCCCAGATATGTCTGCTAGGGCATTCGTTCAATCGTTCCAACGCTTTGTGGCTAGGTTTGGAGTCCCTGAATTTTTATATAGCGACAATGCCCGGTCTTTTAATAAAGCGTGCGGAATGCTCTCGAGCCAGTTGTTGTATCAGAGGTGGGTCGAATTTTGCGTAAAAATCACAGTTAAAAAATATCCGCATTCCCCTATACAGCCTTGGATGGGAAGTATGTGGGAAAGGTCAATTCGGACTGTTAAAAATTGTCTCTATAAGACTGTTGGAAAAATTTGGAATATTTCGATTTCACAACAGCATTGGCAGACATTGCAATGCTATTCAATTCGAGCCATTAAACCATATACTCTTCGGATAATATTATATTGCCTCTCACTCCTAACGTTTTTTAAACCGTTAGCCATAAATTCAGATATCGTATTAAAACGAGCCACATTCCTACGATTCCCTTCAAGAGAAGAAACTATCCAATCTTAAACGATCTACTGAAATTTCGAGACTCCGACTCCGGTGGTATAATGAGTATTATAAGTTTGAGAGAGATGGGAAAAGACCTCTATCAAGTCTCATGGAAAAATAGGGTGAAAGTAGAGACATCGTACTTATTAAAAGTCCGGTCAAAGAGCGACCTTTATTGCAAATAGCGGCCATATTCAAACTGGCTTATTATGAATGATAATAAGTTCGCTTCAGTCCAGCTTCGAACCTCCTGGAGTCAAATGAACGAATGTTTACCCATAAAGATTTATTAAACCCTTTAGAGCTATCATTAACACATAGTGAATCAAAGTCGCAAAATCTCAAGGAAACTAGTCTGCCTTCAATTCAAATGTTCCACTCCACCATCATCTCAGCAGTAACAATTCCTTGCCCCTACCAAATTAAGATACGGCCGCGTTGCAAATTCATTGGTCCCAGAAGGAAAGCAGCTATAGTAGCACGTTCGAAATTTTTGAATATCGGTAATGAATCGGAATCGGAATCGGAATCATCGAGAGTTCTGATTAATCAAATTCTTTTGTTTTTTTTGTTTTTTTAAATGACACGAATTCGTCGAAATCCGTGCCATCGCCCCCGCCCAGTGTATTAAAATTGGAATGCGAATCAAGAGCTTAAAATATTTCGTAATGAAAGTTTGCGTTTCAATATGCTTTTGGTCTCAAATTCGTATGCATTTCAATTATTAACTCTTTGCCAAATCTATATTTATCCTTAAAAGATGTTATGTGTTTTAAATTGTAAATATTGGAATCATGAAACCGAAACCCTTTTGAGGAACTTAAATAGCTGGAGTTGATATGCTGGAATTATTATTCAAAATCAAAGCTTTTTCGTTTGGGACCTCGTACTATCAAGTCGCTGATTGAACTTGTGCTGTAAGCTGTAAAAAAGTTTAGTAATTTCTGTCGTTCGAAAGAAGTGGATGCTTTATATAAAACTCCCTTCATATATTTGCATTAAGTGTTAACGTTTAAAAAAGTGTTAAAACTTATAATCACTAAGGCCTTATATAATGTGATTTTTGTGTAACTTTATTAAGTGCATAGTAACGCTTTTTTTCTTCAATATTTAACGCTTAATATTCAATTCAACTTTATTATTGAAAATACGTTTATGAAAATGCGTATTGTTAGGAATTATTTCTACCTATGCTAAGAAGCCGGTGAAACTAACACTGATAGCACCGGTGTTGAAACTAACAATTTCAAATCCGACCAAAATCAGGACTAGGATAAGAAGTTTCAGTTTTTCAACAAGTAAGTTGTTTATATTCCTTTCACCATATAGGTGGAATTCCATTTATTATATTTATGCATTAAAACAACATAACATTTATTATTCAGTTTAAACTCGTAAATTACTATCTTAATTCAAATATAATAAACTACGATGGTATTAGGTATCTGATAAATTTCTACTTCGCATAGATTACAATTGTAATCAATATATAAGTATATATATATATATAGTAATATATAAATGTCTTGGTCTCTTACCGGAATCTGCCAGTAACCCTTGCTCAAATCGATTTTCGAAAAATATTTGTCCTTCGCAAATTTAGCGAATATCTCCTCAGTCATTGTCATAGGTTCTGGATCGAAGACTGTAATCCGATTCAGTTTTCTATAATCTGCACACACCCTGTTCGTTCCATCTTTCTTCTTCACCATAACGATCGGTGACGCGTAAGGTGAATCAGATTCCCTTATTACGTTCATTCTCAGCATATCGTCGACTTCTTTCTTTAAGGTTTCCCTTAATGCATAGGGTATGGGATATGCTTTATTTTTTACCGGTATTTCCGATGTTAAATTTATCTCATGCTGCACGATGTCGACGTTACCTGGTAGGTCGGTGAACACATGTTTATACTCTTCCAATAACATTTTTATTTCAATCCTCTTATCCGCCTCTAACTCTTTCCCTATAACAATGTCTCCGATACTTTCTTTAGGCGTACAACTTCCTAAAACGATCGCATCTTCTCCTAAATCGATCCCCTCTTTCTCACATTCTTCAAAGTCTACTATCCCAACACATGCAATCTGTACGTCGTCCTCTATTCCGTCACTCCTCTTGTTGTATAATTTTAACAGATTTGCGTGGTAAGTCTTGATCTTTTCCTCAATCTTTACTCTGTAGTTATTCTCCCCTATTGTTCCAACTACGTCGTATGGCCCTCTCCACTGCATTAATAATTTATTGCTCTCCGTTGGCAACAATATTAGAACCGTATTTCCTATTTCGAATTTTCTATTCTTGGCGCTTCTATCATAATAGTGTTTGTAAATATTCTGCGCTTTCTCTAATTCGGTCGTAGCTATATTTAATGTTTCTTCTATTTTTCCCTTTTCGTTACTTCGTCCAGTTGGCTTTCATTGATCCATAACTTTTTTATAATTTTGCATTAGGACCTCGTACAGTTCTGCCATACTAAGAGTTCATGGAGCAAGAAAGGAGGTTTGGGTAGGAGAGGGTTTAGGGTATGCTGTTATAATGACGTGATTAATGTGACAGGTTGACAGCTGAGAAAAACATGATGGTGATTTATTAGTTGTCTATTGCAGATCGGATGATACGGGCTCGTACGCAACTGCTTTATACTCAACAGTCTGGAGACCTCTTTCATACATCTGGACACAAATTGGGTTCCTAAATCCGATAATATTTCGTCGGGAATTCCAAGTCTACTATACATATCTACTAAGGCTTCTGCTACGGTTTCTTTGTTGATATTCTTTAGCGGCATAACCTCCGGATATCTTGTACTAGCAATATGTATTTATGTCCATCTTCCGAAGAAGGTACGATCGGGCCAACGAGGTCTACCGTGACTCTTCTTAACGGAGTACCAATAAGCGAGACTTTTGTCAATGGTGTTTTCGCTAACTTGCCTTTCGATATAGTCTTCTGACATATATCACACGAATGGCAGAATCTTGATATATCCTCGTTCATCCCAGGCCAATAGAACTCAGAAAGTACTTTATCAGTCGTCTTCTTAATTCCCAGATGGCCTCCCATGATGCTATCGTGAGCCATGGACATAAGTTCATTCCTCAATCTTTTCTGCACGACAATTTGTTTCTTCGTCCCTTCTTTTTCCCGTTTCAACCTATAAAGAATTCCTCTCTTTATATCGTAGTAGGATTGTCTCTCTTCCTTGTTTTCTATACCGCTTAGTAATCTGCATCTGTTTAATGTTTCATCTTCTTGTTGGAACCTGATAAGTTTTTCTCTTGTAACTTCTTTATCGTCCAGCAGTGGGGTACTTTCATGTTTATCGGACCTTACACCTTGTTGATCGACCGTTTCGTTTGCGCATGATATTGTTACTTAAACGTCAGGATTCTCTGCGTTTCTTGCGCCAGGGATATTACCTATTATTAAGTCATAAATAGCGTCGTCTAAGGTTAATGCTTCAACTCGTCCAGTGTAATAAGGTGTAATCACATCAATCTCGGCTACTGGTACATCCCTGATCGTATTATCAATTAATAATACTTGCTTTCTTTTTTCAGTAAACTGGTACGTCGAAAGAAATTTCTTTTTGACGATGACGCTATCGCAACCTGTGTCTCTCAGGACATTACCGATAATTCCGTTAATTTTTCCATCTACTACGGGCATCATTTCTTTTTGAATATTCGCCCTTCCGTTCCTACTCTTCACGCAAGCGCTCCTGATAATAGGTTTCGATTGCCACAAGCCAATGTGATCCTGTTATTTTTTCAGACGTAATTCATAACATCTTCATTGTCATCGCATTTCTGATTTTCAGCTATTAATAGAGTGTCGAGGGTACAGGTTTCATTCCGTCACTCCGCGTTACCATTATTGTTTGTTATAGCTACAGCCGCTCTCTTCGGACTTTCTCTCCAATTATTATTCATGGGCTATTTATAATACTTATGCTGACTTATTTCTCATGTAGATGGGATGGCTCTGCACTCCATGGATTCTATGTCGTTCTCTTACATTTAAAACAAATTTAATTCGGGATCTTGATCTCTCCACTTTGTGACTCTTTTCATACGTGTCTTTCTCTATCTTTTCCCCTATCGTTCCTCATTGTTCACTATTTGCAAAGTTTTTTATGAGCAAGTAATAGTTTACAGCTTTACTTGCCGCTATTACGTCTCACTTTTTAATTGTCATTTTCCCTCAAGAATGTTGGCTAATTCCTTAGACAAGTGTTTAAAAAACTGTTCTGCTACTAGCAGTTTTATAGTTGTTCAATTAAAAATCTTGTGATTTCCGCAGTCCATCCATTTGATTCTATAATTTTTGCGGTCTGCGAATAAATTGAATAGGCTTTTCCTCCTCATTGAATTCGCGTTTCTAAACTTTACCCTATAACATTCCTCATTTATAAAATAGCAGAGAAGGAAAGACTTCCTCAACTTGTCGTAAAATTTAGAATCATCTTTTGGAATGCAGGAATACGTTATGAGTACTTTTCCTGATAACAAAGCAGTAAGGTGAGAAGCCCAATTCCCTCTATCCCATTCATTGATTTCAGCGAACCTCTCGAATCGCTCCAGCTAGCAATCAATTTCGTCCCTATTATTGGGAAAGGGAGGGAGTTTAGGCACTATTGTGTTAACATCATTATTATTGCGACATCTGAGAACCCGAAAGTTGCACACGCTGCATTTCAAGTCTTCTGAGTTCGAGTTCATGTTGTCTTTGGGCATCACTTTCAGCTCTTTCAGCTCTTTCAGCTTTAGTGGCTTCTCTTTGTGCTGCTTTTCTAGTGCTTCTTTTTCTGCTGCCTCTTTAGCGGCCTCTCTTTGTGCTGCTTCCTAGCGACTTCTCTTTCTGCTGCCTCTTTGGCTGCCTCTCTTTCCTCTCTTACGAATTCTATAGCTTAATTTCCTCCACATTTAAAACAAATTTAATTGGGATCTTGATCTCTCCACTTTGTGACTCTTTTCATACGTGTCTTTCTTATCTTTTCCCCTCGTGTCCTCCTTGTTCACTACTGGCAACAGTTTTTTATTATGAGCAAGTAGATAGTTTTCAGCTTCTTGCGCTATTACGTCTCACTTGTTAATTTTCATTTCCCTCAAGAATGTTGCTAATTCCTTAGGACAAGTGTTTAAAAACTGTTCTGCTACTAGCAGGTTTATTGTGTCATTAAAATCTTTGTTGATTTCCGCTAGTCCAGTCCATTTGATCATATAATTTTTTGGTCTGTCGATAAATTGAATAGGCTTTTCCTCCTCATATGAATTCGCGTTTCTAAACTTTACCCTATAACATTCCTCAGTTATAAAATAGCATAGAAGGAAAGACTTCCTCAACTTGTCGTAAAATTTAGAATCATCTTTTGGAATGCAGGAAGGTACAGTTTATGTACTTTTTCCTGATAACCAAAGCAGTAAGGTGAGAAGCCCAATTCCCTCTATCCCAGCGGTCTCCAAACTTTTTTGATCGCGTACCCCTAAGACGAAAATAATTCTAAGTTGTACCCCTATAGGCCTGCAATATATATATATATATAATATATGATATAGTATATATATATATATATATATTATATATATATATATATATATTATATATTATTATATATTATATTAATATATATATATATATATATATATATATAATATAGTATTTTTTTTAAAACTCGCGGACAAATTTAATGCATCACCCTTAAATATAATGTATAAACTCTTTCAATTTTGGAAATGTAGAGCTAGTTTTGTTTTATTTGGTTTCTACCTAACTAGATCTGTGTATTACCTATCGTAAACTAACACGTGTATGAACTAAATGGCATAATAAGACAACTGAAACCAATTAAGAAATCCCAAAGTACGCTTCATGGGAGAACAGATGCAAGGACACCAACCAACTACGAGAACAAAACCTATGCTGTAAGTCCGTAGCTTGACAAAGACTGTCACAATTAAAAGACACGTAAGAGAGAGAATGACCATAGGCAGTTATACACTGTCGAAGCAGGCCATGTCAGATACAGGTGGCCTCAGCAGCTCGGGGTAAACTATCGACGGTCAAGTCGAATCCTTTGGTCGGTTCAGAGAGACTGTCAGCAACCGTTAGAGACATGGTCAGGGGCGCCCGAGGCACGTCCCGAGAGATGACAGATTTTTCCGTCTGGCAGTGCTTCGTGATCGTTTTCAAACAAACGTACAGCTACAACACAGGCCCCGTGAGGTCAGACATGTGCTAAATTTCCGAGCGTACAGTGAGAAGACGACAGAATGAACGTGGAGTACGTATTACAAGGTCTGCCATCGGCCCTCTCCTGATCAGGGAGCATCGGGTTGCGATTTCATTTTCACAAGCGTATGGAGATTGGACTCTCACAGGATGAGGTCGAGTTCACACTACATGACCAGGAATGGACGTCGGCGAATTTTGGCAGATGGTGCTGAGCGTGAGCACTTTTTCTGTTTGCAATATTCTCCCCAAGGATTCCTTTTGGCGGTGACTCTGTTGATGGCGTGGGCAGGCATTTGTTTGGGTGCTCGCACGGCATTGCAAATCGCAAGCAGAAAGGTATGCGTAAGACATCCTCCAAGAGTATAGTGCCTTTCGCGTCCTCATTGGCGTCCATTTTTTGTTACTCCATGACAACGCCACACAGCTAACTGCACAGGTACCTTCAACAGATAGGGATCAGACTCCTAGCCATTTCTGCGAGGAGCCCGGACATGAATCCCATTGAACATTTGAGATTTGTTGGGTAGGCGTGTTCGACCCCGTGAACATGCTCCGCTACACTCAGGAGCTTGCAAACGCTTAACAACAATCCCGCAGGAGACCCATCTCTAAGTCATTTCATTCAATGCGAATCGCTTGGAGAAGTTGGAAGGCCAGAAGGGGGTAAACCAATTATGTAAGACACCTTTATGCTGCATTTCACATGGTAATTTGTAGAATATTGTTGTTGATTAATAAAATCATCATATCTATATTTTTTCCGTTTTCTTTATTATGCCATTTAATTCCCTACACACTGTCGTTACATACGGTTTATACATTTATAACCCTGTGCAACACTACCGAGTTAGGTATGAACCAATAAAACCAAACCCTAGCCCTACATTTCCAATAATGAAGAGTTTAAAATATATATATATATATATATATATATATATATATATCGACAATTTATAAATAGATATATGTGCGGTGTATATATGTATATATATATATATTAAGTATATATATATATATATATATATATATATCGCACTCACTTGATACAAAGCATCATACACTTCGCAAGTGATCGTGAGCTACTATCTTTGCGGCTACCCCAATATCCTCTTGCGTACCCCCGGTACGCGTACCCACTTTGGGACCACTGCTCTATCCCATTCATTATTTCAAGGAAAACCTCTCGATCGCTCAGCTAGCAATTCCAATTTCGTCCCTATATTGGAAAGGAGGAGTTTAGGCACTATTGTGAAATCATAACATCTTCATTGTCATCGCATTTCTGATTTTCAGCTATTAATAGAGTGTCGAGGGTACAGGTTTCATTCCGTCGCTCCGCGTTACCATTATTGTTTGTTATAGCTACAGCCGCTCATTTCGGACTTTCTCTCCAATTATTATTCATGCGGTTATTATTATAATACTAATGCTGACTATCTCTCCTGTAGATGGGATGGCTCCTGCACTCCATGGATCTGTGCCCTCTCTTGCCACATTTAAAACAAGTTAATTGGGATCTTGATTTCTCCACGTTGTGACTGTTTTCATACGTGTCTTTCTTATCTTTTCCCCTCGTGTCCTCCTTGTTCACTACTGGCAACATGTTTTTATTATGGGCAAGTAGATAGTTTTCTGCTTCTTGCGCTATTACGTCTAACTTGTTAACTTTCCTTTCCCTCAAGAATGTTGCTAATTCCTTAGGACAAGTGTTTAAGAACTGTTCTGCTACTAGCAGGTTTATTGTGTCATTAAAATCTTTGTTGATTTCCGCTAGTTCAGTCCATTTGATCATATAGTTTTTCAGTCTGTCGATGAATTGAATAGGCCTTTCGTCCTCATATGCCTTCGCGTTTCTGAACTTTACCCTATAACCATTCTCAGTTAGATTATAGCATAGAAGGAGAGCATTCTTTAACTTGTCGTAATCTTTAGAATCATCTTTTGGAATGCGGGAATACGTTATGAGTGCTTTTCCTGTTAACAAAGCGCTAAGGTGAGAAGCCCAATTCCCTCTATCCCATTCATTGATTTCCGCGAACCTCTCGAATCGCTCCAGGTAGCAATCAATTTCGTCCCTATTATCGTCAAAGGTAGGGAGTTTAAACACCCTTGCCTTAACATCATTATCATTTGCGACATACTGAGAACCGAAATTGCCCGCTTGCAATTCAAGTCTTCTGAGTTCGAGTTCATGTTGTCTTTGGGCATCCCTTTCAGCTCTTTCAGCTTTAGCGGCTTCTCTTTGTCCTGCTTCTCTACTGGCTTCTCTTTCTGCTGCCTCTTTAGCGGCTTCTCTTTTTGCTGCTTCTCTAGCGACTTCTCTTTCTGATGCCTCTTTGGCGGCTTCTCTTCCTTCCCTTACGAATCCTTTTAAGCCTAATTCTTGATCGATTCTTGACAACGATTCGTAATCCATTTCTTAGAGTTTTCAATTAGAAATAAATTTTCAGCGCGATGTTCACTTCTATAAAATCAAACCAAACTTTGCTTTTCAATAAACGTACACGGATAGAATTCCCAATTTATTTTTGTAAAAAAAATAAACTACCCGGACAGGCCCCCAATTTATTGTCACAAGATGGGATCACAAATAAATAAACGAGCGTGACAATTCCCGGAATTCGTTTAAT
>JABUQX010106081.1:15000-17500 GCA_015478945.1 Trachelipus rathkii | reverse complement strand
TTTTTTTTTTAAAAGGTTTTTATTTTATTTTATTTTTGATTTTCTTACTTACCCTTTCACAACAGGTGTCCAATTTTTTGACAATTTATTATTATCATGACGTCTCTAATATTGCTTAAGCTTTCTCATTTTCAAAAGCCTATGGTGGAGCACAAAAACAAAAAAAAAACAATTCTTTTTAATATATTTTGTTAATATTATTTATATTATAGTTGAAAATTAAAATAAAGTTTCTCTTTTTTTAGGTTTCATAAATACAGAATGTTAAAATCCAATTCACAGGTTTACCAACCTTTCCCCAATACTAAATTATTTTGAGGAGCACAGTTTTTCTTAAGTCTATATATATATATATTTTATAATATATATATATTATATATATTATATATATATTATATATTATATATATAATATATATATATAAATATACTAAAACATATAAAATATATATATATATTATATTTAGATCATATTACAAAATTTATATTTATATATATATAATATATAATATATATATATATTATTATATATATATATATTAATATATATATATATATATATATGATATATATATATAATATATATATATATATATATATATATAATATAAATATATATATAAACTACTTCAGAAACATAACGCACCACTTTGTCATATGACTTAACAGGTTACAGGAACAGAAAGACAGAGCCTGTTATATCATTTATCTATGCAATGACATAGCATTCGGAGACACATTATACAGTGTAAGATAGCCCAGGGACCTATGAATCCCCTGTTGGCCTGCCGATGCGTCCTGCATGTTGGCAATGCAGTTTCCTCAAACGGGGACGTTCATCGCTGGTGAAGGTTCGTGTGCTGGATAGTGACTACTGAAAACGGGTATGGCGACCCTCTGACACGGATTGACATCTTGGAAACCGTCGTTGCATGCTCTTCAATGAACGTTGCCGAATTGTCCTCTACCGAAATCTGATTCCCATAGGACGACGCACCACCTACCGCAGCGCCTGGAGGGTTCCTGGTGGTGGTTGCAGCTATTGCAACCGCCGTCTCAACATCTGTCCCATCATATGTTCAATTGGGTTAGCCGAACTGTATGCCTGGATAATTAAATGTCCTGATTTGACAAGGTCGTTAGGTATGCGTGTGAAACATCTGCCTTTTTGTCTGGTCTTGACGTTGTCATGCATTAGGACGAATCTGTCACCGGTGTAGAGGGCACATGGCACGAAATACGGGTCAAGGACGTCTGCGATGTACCGTACGGCGGTTAGGGAACCATCATCTAAGACGTGCAACTCTGTACGACCCGTTAAAAATATGCCTCCCAAGACCATGAGAGATCCACCTTCAAATGGCAATACCTCCCACATATTACATTGCGGATTCCTCTCATTAGGTAGTCGACAGATTCTGGATCGCCGATTGGAAGTGTAGAGACTAACTCTGGACTCATCCGTAGACAGCAAATTCACCCAATCACCGACGGTCTTATGTAGGTATTCCCGGGTAAATGCTAGTCGCCCCGTCGATGCTTTCTGGTGTGTCGTGGTCCTATGGCCCGCCTCAGTGGCAGTAAATTATGTTTCGCGAGGCGTCGACGTATTGTATTATCATTCACCCGGATCATATGTACCTCCTGCACCTGTATTTGAAGGTACCTTACTGTTGCATGATGGTCTCTCACGGCCCGCATACGCATAAAACGGTCTTCAATTTCAGTCGTATCCCGTGGCCTGCCCTGGGTCCGTCGCCTTGCTTGCTTCCGGGTGTCGTGGTATCGCTGAACGACCCATGCTACATTTGGACATTATTAAATGATGGCCTAAAATATATTTAATTTTACGGAGATGTTTACGTTCCAAATTTTTTATACAGAATTTGTTTAAAGTTCTTAGGAATAAAATTTTGCTAAGTTTAATCCATCCAAGCTTAAATTGGGAGGAAAGAAAATAATGTTCCTGTTTTCTGTCATTCTCGCTAATGTTCCTGTGTTCGATCTTTCTCACTAATGTTCCTTTGTTCAGTCTTTCTGTTTAATGTCCCTGTGTTCAATCCTTCTCGTCAATGTTCCAGTGTTCAGTTCTTTTTCAATAATGTTCCTGTGTTTCAGTCGTTCTCAATAATGGTCCTGTGTTCAGTCCTTCTTGTTGTTAATGTGCCTGTTTTCAGTTCATCTCAATAATGTTCCGGAGTTCAAGAACAATCTTTCTCCAAAATGTTCCTTTCTTCAGTCTTTATCAATAACGTTCCTGTGTTCAATTTTTCTCGGTAATGTTCATGTGTTCAGTCTTTCTCAATAATGTTCCTGTGTTTAGTCTTTCTCAATAATGTTCCTGTGTTCAGGCTTTTTCGTTAATGTTCCTGTTTTCAGTCTTTCTCAGCAAAGTTTCTGTGTTCAGTCTTTTTCAGCAATGTTCCTGTGTTTAGTCTTTCCAGTTAATGCTCCTACTTTCAGTCTTTCTCATTAATGTTCTTGACTTCGGAAATTCTCGT
>JABUQX010106081.1:0-10000 GCA_015478945.1 Trachelipus rathkii | reverse complement strand
TTTGCTTCTTCCTCCTTTTTTCCTCTAATATCTTCCAACGGCATAAAAACCTTTTTACCTTCAGCTAAAGCTGAACTCTTCACTCAAACTTTTTCCTCTAATTCCACTTTAGATGATTACAGAGAAATTCCTCTTTCACCACCCTTCACCAACTCACTAAGAAGGCATATGAAATTGATGATACCTCCCCCCCTGAGGTTCTTAAAGCTTGTTCTACCGAGCTTGCACTCTGTGTGAAACTGTTTCGTCACTGCTTTTCCATGTCGATCTTCCCCTCCTTCTAAAGACATGCGCTCATTCAACCTCATTCAATATTACTTTAACCTCAGTCCTTCCAAAAATTTCTAATCTATTGGCAGGGGCAGGAAGTTTTGGAAACCTCTTAATTCTTCTAATCTTATCTAAGATCGGGAGTATGACTCTTGTAAGGGGGACTCGATTAGTGAACTCGTTTCCCATCTCTGTGACTCTTGTTTTGTCCTCTCACTTCTGCGTTTTGGTGAATCAATTGATGTGACTCTCCGAACATCCGACCTTCGGTATACATCGTTCTCTTTTTTAAACTTCTTTCTAATTGATTTCAGATTCTTTAAAAGTAGTTGTAGATGGTCCGTGTTCATCCTCGGAACATTTTTCAACAGTGACGTTCCTCAGGGTCTGTCCTATCACCAGCTCATTTTTTATTTTTCACAAATGACCTTCACTCTGCTACTTCATAACTTGTTTACTCTTACGCTGATGATCCCGCCTTTCGTTGTTTCTTACGCTTTAAAAAACGCCTGACTTTACCACTCCTTCAGTCAGCAGCTGCTGGAACATTAACTGCCGCGGTATTTTATGAATTTTTTCCTGATTTTAAAATTTTAATGGCATTTATTAATTCTAGAATTTTGTAGATTTAATAAGGTACATTCATTTTCGTAATATTGTGAATGAATTCTCATAAATTGTTATTTTAATATTTTCGAAATTAACCTAATCATTCACGTTATGCAATATGGATGACAAAATGGGGTTTTACCCTTTTGGTGGGCTATATCAGTAAATGTAAAGGACGAATTTTGCTGTTTATTTGACATGTGACCCAATGTGGTTGATGTTTTTTTGTTTTATTTGTTTGGCGAGCCGCTTAACTCAATATGGGGAAGCTTTTTTTACTTTTTTTTGCTTTGTGGAATATGTTACAATGTGGATAACGTTTTTTTTTCTTTTCTTTTTTTGGTGAGGCACGTTACCCAATATGGGTGACATATTTGTAATAAGTTTTAGTTTTGTGGAACATGTGACCCAACATTGTTGATATTTAGTTATCAATATAATATTATCACCCATTCTGATCATATTTATATATTTACATGCCTAATAAAGTCTATAAATATGACATTAAATTATTAAACTTTGTTAGAAGGAAAGGAATGCATTAAATGTTAAATTTATTTGGTATAATCAGAGGATAGCTCTAAGGAGGTAGGGTTTACCTAAACAGGTTTGTACAGAACTAATGGGTAATCTTTTAAACGTATTAAGAACATTATTCGTAGATTATTTTTATACTAGTTATGAATTATTATTCATTTACAAAGAAAAACATCAATGTGATAGGAACATTGAGAAGAAGGGAATAGATTATTCCGAAGGAGGTTTTAGATACGAAACTGAAAAACGGTGATGTAATATCAAAGCAAGATGAAAACGGTACTTTTGTGTTAAAATGGAAAGACAAACAAGATGTTAGACTGCTTTCAACAAAGCATAGCCCAGAAATGGTATAAATTGAAAAGGTTTTAAATGGTGGTGAAGAAATTAATGAATACGAGCCTGGCACTTCTGCAAGAAGATTCAGGGCACGGAAACGCAGGAGAGTTGCCAAAACATCAGCCACAATTCTATCTTATATTAAAGGAAAATGGATATATACTTTATACTAAATGGCTGTTTATGACACTCCACTACAAATGGGATTTAAATGGTATTAGAAATTTGGCGTTTCATTGCTGATGTGCATGGCTGTCCTCAATTCATGGATAGTTTATAATTTAAAAAAAGAAAGAAGATAAAAATTTAAATCTTCACAGAATTGCTTACCAGCACTTTTAAGTCTTTAATTACCATCAGGAAACCCAAAATCAAAATGAAATATGATTAAATTTCTAAAATTTATGACCATCAGATATGGGATGAAAACAGTAAGTAGATGCTACTATGATATGAAGAAAACAGAGAAAAACATGGGAGACCTGAAGCATTAAAGAAAACTGATATAATTTATACACACTACCGGGATGTAAAAACAAACATTCCTCTGCATCCCATGGTTTTTAAAAGCATCATGATTAATGAGCCCAATTAAAAAAAAAAATCATTTTGAAATTTTAATTTATTTTTTATTTTTTTAAAGAACATTCCTCTGCATCTCATGGTTTTTAAAAGCATCATGATTAATGAGTCCAATTTAAAAAAAAATATAATAATTTCGAATTTTTACATTTTTATTTTTTTATAAAAATGTTATGTATTAACAATTTTATGTCAAAATATAGAATATTTTATCTGTAAGAAAAAAATAAATAAAAATTAAAATTAAAATTAAATTTTTTTACATTTTTTCTCTTGGAGACCAAATGAAATAAACAAAACCTTTCCTGGGAGGCCACACTATATAAGACCCACTAGCTATAACATATACTGTCAGTCAGTTTAGTAGACGCATCTTTAGAATGAAAGAGTTAGTGTCACCCAATTTGACTGACAAAGCAATGGGTGAAACTGTGCTGTTAGTCACATTGATTGAAATGAAAGTCAATGTGCTAATAGGTCTTCTTTGGAGCTACCGGGCTCAGACCTTTATCACATTTCTAATTGGGGCAGAGAAAATATGGTTCTTTTCAATGCCTCAAAAACTCAGATCCCTCATCTATATAATTAACAAAACCAACGTCACCAATTTAATATCTTTGAAAACACACAACTCAAGCCTTCTCCTTTTCTTAATATTCTTCGGATTTTCTTTTCTCGCTATCATTCTTGGGATTGTCACATTATTTATCCCTCCCATGTAAGAGGTTAAGTGTTCTGAGGAGTCTTAAGAAGTTCTTCAAGCAACCCTTGTGGGTTGCTTTGTTTAGGAGCATTCTATGCGTCCTTGAATGCAGTATTCATCACATATCTGGGGTGATTTCACTCACACAATCCTTGTTGAAAGGTTGAATCGAAGACTTTCAGGCTTAAATAACTCTCCTACTCTCACTCACTCTCTCCAATCTCTTTCTAGCCTTTGAATTGTTGCATCAATCTCCTAGAGAGAGAGAGAGAGAGAGAGAGAGAGAGAGGGAGAGAAGAGAGAGAAGAGAGAGAGAGAGAGAGAGAGAGAGAGAGAGAGAGAGAGAGAGAGAGAGAGAGAGAAGAGAGATACGAGAAGAAAGAGAAGAGAAAGGAGCCCCGCGAACATTACGGCGAGACATAGACGAAAAGAGAGCAAGAGAAGAGGAGAGAGAGAGAGAGAGAGAGAGAGAGAGAGAGAGAGAGAGAGAGAGAGAGAGAGAGAGAGAGCTTTCTTCCGAACTTTTGATTCACATACGTCCTTCTTTTGCGAGACTCGTCAATCTAGACAGTCTCATTTTTTCTCTTTAACTTTCTGACCCAATCTTCACCGCTATCCTCATTCTTACATTACAATGCTGGTAAAGTTTGGAACACACTTTTTTCCTTTATTCTCCTCACTTCTCATATAAGTTAAACAATTTCAAAATTGTGTTTCGGTTTATGTCGACATTGATTACACAGGCCTGCAATGGAAATTTTTTTCTATGAAATTGAATTATTTCTATGTAATTTGGGTGCCCATGCGTGGCAAATGCGCGAAAATAACATCCATTTCCATCCATCACGTTAGATTTTTTCACAAAATCCCGTGCGTGAGAGTCATTTTCTGTAGTTATTTTCTCTTGCTGTCTTTACAAGGCTGTGTTTACACTGTTTGGTAGTAAATGATGTTACCCACAAATATTAAACAAGAGGGTCAGAACCTGAAACATATATATATATATATATATTATATATATATATATATATATATAAATATATATATATATTATATTATATATATATATATCTACTACAAGCTCATAGTTAGAGGTCTATGCTACAAAAATATATATATAATGAATTTTCATATATATACTATATATATTTATATATAGTTAGTATTACTGTCATTAGATAGTACACTAGTACATTATATATATAATCAATATATATATATATATTATATATATATATATATATAGGATATATATTATTTTATGTTCAACCTGAACATAAATGAAGAACACAGAGCATAATGAAAACCTGTTTACGAGAATTAGCACAACTTGTCTTTCTGCATAATATCATTATTTCTGTTTAGCTGTTCAGTACTGAGTTGTTTATTGATTTGAGAAGACGTGCTGAAAGTTCTGAAGTGATTTTTTCTTCCCGATCGTTTTCACCTAACACTGGGTTCACATTATGATATCTAATCGTCGTTGTCGCAGTAGCCCTGACAGTTATTGTTACATCTGCGGTAATTATGTAGTGAAAAAAACAAAAACGGAACAATACTACATTCGTTAAGACGGTTTATTTTGCATATTTCGTTGTGAAACTGGGTGATCAGGATAAGGCATGGGCTCCATACACGGTCTGTTGCATTTGCATAGAAGAACTTCGACAGTGGTGTAAAGGTAAAAAAAAATCTTTGCGTTTTGGAGTGCCTATGGTCTGGAGGGAGCCCAGAAATCATATTGATGATTGTTATTTTTGCTTGACCAATGTTTTGGATTATAATTGAAAAACAAAAAAAAATAATTTCGTATCAAATCTTCCATCCGCAATGCGCCTGTTGATCATGGTCCTGATGTCCTTACCCAACTCCACTAAAGTTCGTTTCAGATGATTTTGAGACATCTTATGATACTGTCACTTAAGGGAGCAGTTCTGGTGAAGAGTTTAGTGGTTATAACAACGAACCTCAATTGTTTACACAACCAGAATTAAATGATCTTGTGAGGGATTTAGATTTACCGAAGGAGTCAGCCAAATTGTTAGGCTAAAGGTTGAAGGGAAAAAATTTATTAGCACCAGGTACATCATTTTCATGGTATAGAAAAAGAGAAAGAGATTTTCTTCAATACTTTTCTCAAGAAGATGAACTAGTATTCTGCAATGATATCACTGGGTGCTAAGTATGTTCAATGTAAACTATGATGTAAAGGAATGGAGGTTGTTTATCAATTCGTCCAAGCAAAGTATAATGGCGGTCCTCCTTCATAAGGGCAATAAGTTTGTCTCAATACCAGGGGCTCATTCTGTTTATTTGAAAGAACGTTACGAGAATCTGAGTATGATTTTGTCGAAGTTAAAATACAAGGACTTTGTGTGGACTATATGTGGAATTTGAAAGTAATTTCCATGCTTCTAGACAGCAAGGCGGCTACACCAAGAAATATCCTGTTTCTTGTTGGGAGTGTGACCAGTGCCAAACAAGAGCCGCATTGGAAACTAAAAAGGAGTTGGACGAGGAAGATCTGGGGCAGATGATAAGCAAACGTGTTTTGAAATGTGAATAAAAAAACGTCTCTTCTTTAAAGGAAAACTCTTGTGGACCCAAAGAACGTTACTCCTCCACTTTCACATTCCAAACTTGGCATACATGAAGAAATTTACAAAGCTCTCTCTGAGGCAAGGCCAATGTTTCCAAATATACCTAAGGACAAATTTCCTGCATTATCCGATGCAAAAATTAAAGAGGGAGTATTGTACGGTCCTGATATTTCCGAAAACTAAATGGAAAGACCCACAGTTTTCAAATCGAAAATGGGTAGTGTCAGAAATCTGACAAAGGTAAATTGGATAATATTCTCCCTATTATAAAATAGACAAACAATAAAGACACAAATTTCAAAGACAATCTTTCGATGACTATTGCTTACAAATTTGAAAAACTGGGTGTGTTCCGATGAGGCGCTTAAGCTGCCACTTTCTGCATTCTTCCTCATTTTTGGACTTACTTTCCAGAAAATCTAGGAGTCTGTAGCGTAAGAGCCAAGGCGAGCGCTTCCCACCAAATGTGAAAGCAGCAAATGGAAGAGACTCGTGTACCAAAGGCGCTTGATTTACTAGTATGATAGCGGACTATCTGCTGGGTTTGCTTCGAGAAACTGAAATAAGTAGCAACATATAAAAGAAAAGTCAGAAAAAAAGCTTTCAAAATCAGCGAAAACGCTACTATACGGCTGAGTAAAAAGGACTTCAAAAAAAAACTTTTTTTTTTTTGCCCAAAAAATGCCAAAAAAAATATTTCCATCTATGTGAAGTATATCTTTACTACATATTTTTTACCTTATATACTGATTTACTTTCAAATTTAAGATAATTTTATCGTTAACAGTTTCATTCCTAGACATTATTTGATAAAGTATTTTACTGTTTTCCGTTCATTGACTTGTCATTGCCGTTTTGTGAAAAATTCTTACGTGGTAGAAACAATTGCGGTCATATTTGGGATTCAGCACATCAAAAAACAAAGTTCAACAGTTAAGGGGAGACTTTTATCCTCAAAAATCCATTTCTTCGAACCGAAAAAAAAATGTTTTTTTGATGAACAACTAATTATATCTTTAAATTATTTTTGGGAAAACCCAAAAAAAAAAACAAACTGTTCGTTTTTTTTTTTGGGGGGGGAGAGGATTTTTTTTTCGGGGCTTTCACAAAAATTGCAATTAAATCTTAAATTCAAATATTTCAATGCTTTTTTCAAACTAAAAATACTCCTATTTTGTGTAGTAATAAATTTCATTTAGACACTTTATTTCAAATTTTATTTTCTAAAAGTTTTTTTTGGACAATCTCTGAAACAGTACTTTCAAAAATTTTTGGAAAATTACAACAAACAATCAATCACGTGTGACACCACCTTAACATCATACAAAAGCATTTAAAATAAACGTCATTTTGTTAAGGATTTTGATAGTCAGATGTTACCAAATTTTAAAGAAAAAAAAAACTGTTCGTTTTTTTATTTTTTAAGGAATTTTTTAAGATCTAATGTAAGAAAAAAAAGAAGTGCTAGAAAAACGTAGAAACTAAAATTTGAAAATGAATTATTCGAGACGGAGAGTAATAATTTTTTCAGCCTTATATATAATAACTATATATATATATCAATATATATATATAATATATATATATATATATATATATATATTTAAGATCATATATATACTAATATTATAATATATATATATAACACTAATATATATATATAATATATACATATTAATATATATATATATATATATATATATATATAGAATAATATATATTATATATATAGGGGGTCCAACGCACCCGTCCTTTGGATTTAAATAAGTTCCGAGTTTCAAACAGTGATATCGAAGCAGTGAGATCAGAAAACTGTTCCGAGATGCCTTCTTTTTCTGGGTAGGTGGATCGAACTAGATGGTTGAGCCTAACTGCAACATGTATAACTGGCGACGCTGTTGCTCGATGGTTCGCAGTACTGGCGGAGTGAAATTTTTATTCTTCTTAATTATTGCAAATTGGCAACTCAAACTCTTGTTGTGCCCATGTTGGCGTTGCTTACTTTTGGTGGTTGCTCCTGTAACCCAAGAGCACCCAAGCAGAAGCCATGTAGCCCCAGCAGGTGTTCCAACCACCCTTCCTTGTCGATTTTAAATAAGTACCGAGTTTCAAGGCAAGTGGTATCGGAGCAGAAGATTAGAAAACTATTCCGATATGCCTTCGTTTTTCTGGAAGAGGCGGATCGGACTAGTGTAGAGCTTCCTGGACATGTATAACGCGCGACGCTGTTGTCCGATGGTTCGAGCTCCTGGCACGAGAATAGAAATTTTTTTCTTTGTCTTAAATTTTGCAAATTGTCTGCAACAGAGCATGTTTAGTGCCATTTCCGGGATGTTCTTTGACTTTGATTGTTGCTCTTGTTACCCAGGCACTACCCAAGCAGAATGCCATGTAGCCCCAGCAGGTGTTCCAAACCACCCATTCCGATGTCCATTTACAATAAGTACTGAGTTCTTTCAAAACATGATTTCGAACAATATATAAAGAAAATTGTTCCGAGATCATCTTTTTTCTGGGAAGGTCGCGATTCGGACAAGTTGACAGAGCTTCCTGTCACATTGTCTAACGGCGACGCTGCTTGTCGATATTAATTTTCACTTTTAATTTAGGTGAATTTTTCTTCGTTTTATTATTGCAAAAATTTGTCGCAACAAAGCATATTGTGCGCATGTTTTGGCGCCCTCCTTGACTTTGGTGGTTGCTCCGTAACCCAAAGAGGCATCCAAAACAGAATGCCCATGTAGCCACGCAGGTGCTTCCAACCACCCTCCGCTCATTTAAAATAAGCACAGAGTTTCAAAGCACGTGATAATCAGAAGCATTGATAGGATTAGAAACAATCTGTTGCCGAGATGTCTTCTTTTCTCTGGGCGCAAAGCTGCCGGATGATTTAAGTCTACAATACTAAAATTTCATTTAAAACCAAAAAAAATAGGAATCTACTAACAATCCAGCAGAATCTTATACAAAACTATTTTCTAAATTTTGTCTAAAATTCCGTTACATCACCTGGTGCAATTAGCATTATGCTATCCCTTATCTAGTAATCTTATTGAGTCCATTTCAAATTGGGTTCTTCCACGTGTATGGCGAGATTGGGTTATATTGATCCGTGACGAGTATTCATGAAGAGAGTTGAGCGGTTTGATTGAGGTTTATTTTATCGGGTCTATGTTACAAATATTAAGAATTTATTCCTCGTCTAGCTCTTTTCCAGCTTTCCTTCATTGAGATATTATACGTTAGTCATTTATTTTTTAATGTGATGAAAAACTAGTAAATCGTTGTTATTATCAGTTATAGCATATATTCGATGGGTATTAGTATTAATAATATTATTAAAGAATTATTTTTATTTTAGTGTTATGTTTGATATTAAAACTTTGTTATATATTTTACGTATTGAGTTGCTTAAAAATGTAACTTAGATCATAAGTATATAAATAGATAATTTACTTTGTTAATATATTTAAACTCTCAAAGTAAAACTATAAAATATACGATTAATATTATTATTAAGTTGAATATTATATAGTACTATTGTTGAACATATTAATATAAGTTTATGAATACGGGTTAACTGAGTTATAGTATGAATTATTTATAGTTACTATATTATAACATTATTGGATGAGTGGAATACTATTATTATGATTTATTTATAGTATTATTACAAGTTTATATATTTATAGTGCTTAAGTTAAGTTGGTGTTAGATTTTTAGATGTACATTTTGAATTATCATAAGTTATTTCTAACATATTTTTAATGTTACCAAGGCTATTTATAATTAGTATTGTAACACCAGAAACTCTTGTTTTATATATTTTATAGCAATATTATAATTACGAATTGCTATATATTTATATAAAGAATACTTCATTTATTTATTATAATTTAGTATGACTATATGGTGTTTAATCGAAAGTGATTCTCATGAAATGCGATATACGTTTAAAAGTCGAATAGTGTTAATGTAAAAATTAACACATTGATTAGTTATGAGAATATTGTCTTGTGAAGCAAAAATATAGTAGTGTTAATATAGGTTAATATCGTTTTAGTACGCTATGTGACTGTAGGTTAACTATTACTTTTGTTTTTAAAGTGAATTGGTAATTTTTATATATATGTATATTTAATATTATATATATAATATATAGTGATTAATTTCGAGCGTAATTTTAATTAGGTGTGTGTTTTAAAAGTTGATTTTGTCAGTGTACATTTATAATAATTTTTGAAGTTACTTGGATCTATGCTATCGTTTAGCTTTATTAATTGTGAATAAAACTCAATGTTACGTTAGTGACATTGAATATTTCGAGGTTATTATTAGGTGTATATTTAAAGAAACGTTA
>JABUQX010106080.1:0-7500 GCA_015478945.1 Trachelipus rathkii | reverse complement strand
GAAATTTGGGGGGGGGGAGCCCCAAGTTCTGAATTTCGTACTTGTTTCACTAAAAAGCTCATAAAAGTATCATTTTTCAAGATATTTCAAAAATAACTTCACGAAAGTACGTAAATATAATGAAGTAATAAAGATATAATCAGTTACCTTTGATATTAAAAAAAAAAAAATGACAATTTCTAAATTTTTTCAAAATTTTGAAATTTTTTTCAAGGTTCTTACTTCAATCAGACATATCACTAATATGATTTTTCAGATTTTAATAAAACTTTGTGTACATCTTGAAGGGTCAATATGGAAAGTTTCTGGAAAGTTTTATCATTATAGAACGTAAACTTTTTTTTTTAATGATTTTTTATCTCAGTTGATATGGGAAAAAATAAATTTTGAGAAAAACGCAAAAACAAAAACTTGAAATTTATTCCCTCTTACAGAAAGTAAAAAATTTTTATAACTCTTTATTTTTAATTAATTAGTTAATTAATAATTATAATTATTTATCCCTCGTGTGTCCGGGCTCGAAAAAATGCATGCAAGTCCGGGTTGGGTACTTTTTGACCAAACCCGTATTTATCCCAATTTATTACTTTTATTAACTTTCATTTTTCAAGGTATTGCAAAAAATGTCAAAAATATATATATATATATATATAAGGTAATAGAGATGCTGCATATATTTTAAATATATATATATATATTATATATATATATATAATATATATATATAGTTATGTTATAAGAAGATTTCATTATATCGTTATATATATATATATATAAATATTAAAAAAAAATATATATATATATATATATATATATATATATATATATATATATATATATAATGATATAAATACTTTTTATTTCCTTGTGAAATCGCACAAAATGTTGATAAAACGATATTGAACAGAAATGCTGATAAAGTGAAATTGAACAGAAATGTACATAAAGCGAAATTGCAGGGAGATGCTGATAAGGCAAAGTTGAACAGATATACTGATAAATCGAAATTGAACAGAGATGCTGATAAAGTGAAATTGAACGGAAATGCTAATGATGCGAAATTCCAGGATGCTGATAAGGCAAAATTGAACAGAGATACTGATAAAGCAAAATTGATCAGAGATGCTGATAAAGTTTAAACTGAACAGAAATTGATAAAAGCGAACATTGCAATATTATTATTTATATATATATATATTATATATATTATATATTTAATATATATACTATAATATATATATATATATAATATATAATAATATATATAATAGATATATATATATATATATATATATATATATATAATATATAATATAATAAAGAAATTGCATTATATATATATATATATATATATATATATATATAATGGGAAATATTATATAATTCTACAAATTTATACTCCGGCTCCGGCTCCGGCTCCGGCTCCATTTCCATTTCAAAATTTTTGAGCTCCGATTTTTCAGAATTATCTTCATTTGCAAAAGTACTTTTAGAAAAAAAAATTATACTTTGGCTCCAGCTCCAGTTCCGTCAACGGCACTGGCACCTGCTCCGGCACCTGCTCCGGCACCGGCACAGGTTTTATTTCAAAATTGCCCAGCTCCAACTTCCTGCAAAAACTATTTTCAAATGCCAAAAAAAATTCTTTAAACAAAATTAACTTTGGACTCAACACCGGCTTGAGCGACGGCACCGATCCCGGCCCGGCATCCGGCTCGCGGCTCCATCCTATTATTCATAAATTGCCTCAGCTCAACTATCCTGCAAAAAAAATACTACATGCAAAAAAAAATTCTTCTAAAAAAATACACTTTGACTCCTGCTCCGGCTCCGGCTCCGGCGCACGACTCCGGCTTCCGGCCATCCTGGGACCAAGATTATATTTCTACAAAATTCAAAATTGTTCAGCTCAAACTTCCAGCAGAATTATTTTCACATGCAAAAAAAATCTTTAAATAACAATTATACTATGACTCGGCAACAACGGCTCCGATCTGACTTCCGGCTCCGATCTACTCGGCTCTAGCTAAATTCAAAATTGCTCGCTCAGCTTCAACTTCCTGCAAAATTATTTCACATAGAAAAAAAATCTTTAAAAAATTATACTTTGACTTCCGGCTCCGGCTCGGCTCCGGCTCGGCTCGGCTCGCTCAATTTCAAAAATTTTATCTAAGACTTCAGGCATATAATTTTTACTTCCCCCCCAAAAAAAAAAAATAATATTTATGATAAAAAATGTTATACTTTTTCCCCGACTCCGGCTCCGGCCCGGCTCCGGCTCGCTCCGGCTCCGGCTCCGCTCTGATTCTGGCTTCGGATCCATTTTAAAATTGTCAGCGGCGACTTCGGCAAGACCACATCACTTGAAAAAAAATTATGATAAAAATGTTCCCCGGCTCCGGCCCGGCTCCGGTCCGGTTCCGCTCCGGCTCCGCTCTGGCTCAATTTCAAAATTGTTCAGCTGCGACCTCGGCCACAACACTTCTTACTTGCAAAGAAAATTTAGTGATAAAAAACTCTAATTCGCTCACGGCTTACACAAACTCCGGCTTCCTCAGCTCCATCTCACCGCCGGCTCCGGCCTCTCGAACACCTACTACAGCTGCCATTTCAAAATTGCTATTTCACTTGGCAGAATTATTTTCACTGCTAAACATTCCTGAAAAAACAAATTTTTACATATGCTCCAAATCTGGCTCCTGCTCCAAAATTCGGCTCCGGCTCCCGCCTCCGGCTCCGGTCCGCTCCGCCTCGGCTCAGAATTTCCAAACAAAAAATGCACACCCAGATGTAGAGGAAGGAATTTTCTAATAATTAGATAATAAAAAAAAAAAGTGAAATTTATTTGATTTTAACTCTAAAAATTTAATTATGGTATCACTATACAGGACCCACCCTTAGGTATGGTAAATATGCAACATGTACCTTCAAAGTATAATAACAACATAAAAAGAAATAATAGTATTAGTAGTATTAAAATTAAGAAACAAATACAAAATAAATAAAAGTTTTGTTGGTTATGTATACAAAATATGGATTGACGTCACATAGATCAATAATCATGGCAAAGGTAGGTGATGGCTGGATACAGTTTTGAAATTACTATTTACTGATTACTTGCCAAATTAGGATCGTAAAATCACAAATTTTATCAACGTTACCAAACATAACCAAAAGAATAAATTTTTAGACTGTATAAAACAAACATATTTAAAGAAACAAAACAAAAAAACAAATAAAAAGATTTCCCAGCCCTCACTGTTATGTTGATTACAAAATATGGACTTGAATCAATACGACTCAATAGAATCAATATGATCAACGAGATCAATTAAGAATCATCGGCATGGGCTATGTGGGTAGGAGGGTAGCGTTTTGATTTACTGAAAATTACTGATCTTAACTGCTTTAAGTATGTAAAAATGAAACAATTTTTAAGTTATAAAACATAAAAAGAAAAATTTTAGTAAAAAACGAAAAGTATAAAGAAACAAACACAAAAATAAATAAGGTTTTTGTGTTATCTGTTATACAAAATATGACTTGAAATCAATAGATCAATAGATCAAATAGATCAAATAGATCAATAGATCATGCCATGGCTATGCGTGGGTATGGAGGGAAGTTTGATTTACTGTTTTACTGATTTATTGCTTTAAGGTACATGCAAATATTTTTTTAAGTTATAAACATAAAAAGAATAAACTTTTTTAGTTAAAAAACGAAAGTTTAAAGAAAACCAAAACAAAAAACAATAAAAGTTTTTGTCTATGTTATACAAAATATGGGATTGTGTCATAGATCAATAGGACATGGAAGGAGGGTAGGAGGATGGCTGGAAACAGTTTGATTTACTGAATTACTGATTACTGCTTTAAGGTATGTAAAAATGCCAAATTTTTAAGTTAAATCATAAAGACTAAATTTTTAGTAAAAACGAAAGTTTAAAGAAACCAAAACAAAAATAATAATAAAAGTTTTTGTTTATTGTTATACAAATATCGACTTGAATCAATAATCAATAGATCAATAGATCAATAGATCATGGAAGGTATGAGTATGAGGCAGATTTGATTACTGATTTACCATTTACTGCTTTAAGGATGTAAATATGCAAAAAAAAAATAAGTTATAAACATTAAAAGAGTAAATTTACAGTGAAAACAAAATAAATTAGAGAAAAACAAAACAAAAATACTTGACGCTTATATCATATGGATACATCACAAGACTTGAATTAATAGATCAATAGAATCAATAGATCAATAGATCAAAATCAATAATATGGACAAGGGTTATGTGGGTATGGAGAGCGTAGTTTATATTAAATGATACAACTGTCTCGAAATGTTATGGTAAGATAAATAATACAAATTTTTTAGTTATATAACAAAAAAGAATAAATTTTTGGTAAAAACAACATGTTTAAAGAAAACAATACAAAAATAAATAAAAGTTTTGTGAATATGTTTACAAAATATGACTTGATCAATAGATCAATAGAATAATCAATAGATCAATTAGATCATGATGGTTTATGTGGGTATGGAGGTAGTTTGCATTTACTGATTTACTGAATACTGCTTTAAAGGTATGTAACAATGCAAAATTTTTTACATTTAAATTAATCACAGATTAATTTTTTTTAGGTAAAACAAAATGTATTAAACAAATAAAAGTAATTAAAAAAAAATTTAAAATTGGAAAACAAAAAATAAAAAACATAAGTATGAAACTTATAAAACTTATAAAAATGAAGCTTTAGATAAAATAAAAACATTTAAAAAAATAGCAATCAATATATGCATGTTTCAGTTTTAAGGAAAAAAAAAAAGTAATGATTAGTTGAACGTTTATAAAAAGAAATGAGATTGACAAAGTATAAATGTCAGTTCTTGAAACATCGAAAACACCAGTAATTATGCAAGATGCAATAGTAATTACGTGGATGAACATAATACTAATTGGTTGAGTATGTGAATAGTAATAATTGGATTATATAAACGAATGTTTTCACTAAACTATGCACCGCCACCGGCATCCAGACCAGGTCGTTGTCAATCCTCTGTTGGATTCCAAAACCCACGATTCTTCCAGAAACCCGACTCTGAATCCTTTCTCCAAATTTCAACCTTCTACGAAGCATTCGATTTTTTAGGGGGAGGCTCACCCTCTGGGGTGGAGCACGGTACGTAACCTCGTCTACGAATGAGGGTTACGTCACCCTTATATGGGGAGCCAAGTTTGAAGAAGACAAGTCAACTAGAAACTCATCATAAAATTTGAGTGGTGAAGAAAGTGTGGGTTATAAGACTTATTCCTAACCCTTTCTTAACCTCAAATATTGGCAAACCTGACCTCAAAATTGGGCCTCACCACCCTTAGGAACCCAATTTGACCCATTCAAAAGTTGTAAGAACTTAGTAAGTTCAGAGAAATGTCAAAGCAGTCGGCCTTTGACGCTGATTCCCTGCCTTCAATAGACTCAAACGATCTCATATTCGACTTCCCCGACTTAAGAAACCCATAACTTAACACCTCAACGTCAAAATCTAACGACCTTACGAAATTCCAATCCATGTCGGCATTTAACTTAAATTTCCTGCTCCAAACGCATAACATACCTCATAAACGGCTTCCTGACCCAAAAAAACCCATAGATGGACACCTCAAGTGTCTAAATCAAGACCCTACGAATTTCAATCAAGGTTCTGTCGGCATCTTGAACTTGATTTCCTTGTCTCCAAACAGCCTCACATACTCATAAACGGCTTCCGCTGACCAAAACCCATAGAGATGGACAACCTTCAAGCATCAAATCTGAACACCTTACCAATTTCCAACCAAGTCATGTCGGCATTTGACGACTTGAATTCCCTGTTCCAAACGCCTCACATACCTCATAAACGGCTTCCCTGACCCAAAAAACCCATAGATGGACACCTCAAGCATCTAAATCTGACGACCTTACGAAATTCCAAGTCATGTCAGCATTTAACTTAAATTTCCTGTTCCAAACGCCTCACTTACCTCAAAAACGGATTCCCCGACCCAAAAAACCATAGATGGAACACCTCAAGCACCAAAATGCGGACGACCTACGAATTTCCAAGTCATGTCGGCTATTGACTTGGTTTGACCGGTTCCAGAACCTCAGAAAACGCATCACCGACCTCGAAAACCCCCAATTTGACGCTTCAAGCGTTAAAAACGCTTGAAATCTCGAAAAACGCGGTATAAAACACGTCGATCGAAGGCTCCGGCTCCGGCTCCGGTTCCGGATCAGGCTCCGAAATAAAAATCTACGGTTAAAAATATGTACAATCGGACCTGAAAAAAAATAATAAAAAATAATTCCAGCATTCCAGAAAAATAATAAAATATTCCATATATAATCAGATTTCCAGATTCCAGGTTCCTGGAAATCTGGCTACCCTGCGATCTTGCGTACCACACTACTATTATTATATATATATATATATATAATATTACAAGATACTATATATATATATATATATATATATATATATATATATATATATATATATATATATATATATATATATATATATATAAGAATTTATAATTATATAAATATAAATACATATAATATATAATAAATATTATAAATATCATAATATATATATACTATATAATATATATTATATATAGACAGATGATAACCCCGCCAAAAGATCTTAACGAACGTTTGCGCCTTATATATATATATATAATATATATATATTATATATATAAAGTATATATATATATATATATATATATATATATAATATATTATATATATATATATATATATATATTATATAAATAGTATATATATATTATATAAATCTAGTATATATAATATAGTAATATTACAGTAACCACCACTCACGGCCGAGCCCTTTTTCAAGGAGGGGGCTGAAAATAAAACATTAAAAAAGCGCACCCAATTCAAAGCCTAAGGGCAAATCTTCAGTGAGAGCCATGGATTTTAAAGAGACAAAGATTTTAAACAACATTCGCAAACATTAGAAGGTAAGGAGTTCAACAGAACAGAAGTAGCAGAAAAGAAAGCACCACAACGAACAAGTCTGGCGTTCTCAATACTCACGCAAAACTCATGCGAGAGCAGCACCCCTTGTATTGCCTAGGCGACGCAATGTTTGTGGAATGCGAGCTGGCCAACTCCCTGAGCATCTACCATTGTAGTAACCTATAGAAAAGAGATAGTCCGCCAATGTCACGTCGCAGAGATGGAGGGTCAAAGGAGTTTGAAAGAAGGGACAGTTTATTAATCTCTTAGTCTTAGACTCAACCTTATCCAAAAGAAGAGTGGAGCCTAAGCCCCCCAAATGTGAGAAAAGTACTACATTCAAGGGAGAATAAGACCCTCATAAAGTTGGAATAACTGTGCAGAGTAAAAAAATTCCCGCAACCTGAACAGAACTCCAATTTCTTTGAGGACTTTAGCAACCATTGAAATATGATGTTTCCAAG
>JABUQX010106079.1:10000-30307 GCA_015478945.1 Trachelipus rathkii | reverse complement strand
TCAAGAGAGAGATGTATTCCCGTATCTCCTGTTTGCTGTGATCGTCAACCAAAAATTCACATTGCTATCCTTGATATTGCCACGTTTTCTTTGATCCCTCATAATACATTTTGTCCAGGTCTAAAATCCCTTCCTTATTTTGCCCTCACATCTTCCATATTTCCTTCCAACTCTCACTTAAAAATCGCCTTCCTGTTTACCATTTTTCACTCTCTCTGTTTCTTTTCTTACCTCCCAATATACTGGGCCCTTGTCTGTTTAGTTCTATTTCAACCACATTCTCATCAATCACGGCTTTCCTCTTTCATTGCATCCTCACTTCTTCAGTCCATCCACCTCTTTTCTTTCCCGTCTCCTACCCATCCTTTACTCCCCAGGCTTCTCTCTGCCTTTGTACTTCTTGTTTCTCCCTTATCTCTCCGACTCCATTCTAATTGTTTTTAGATTCTGACTATATTTCAATAGTATCTCCCATTTCTGTCACATATCCCTTCAGTGACTCCACTTTAACACATTCCTTTTCTTTATTTCTGCCACTTTCTGTCTCACTCCAGTCCTTCCAACTAATATCTAGATCCGAATATGATTATAATATTATTGCTACTCCTGTATACATTCAACATTTCTGTTAAGCCTACTATCAAACTATATTTAAGTCTAGTAATAGGAATCTCTGATCGAATTCTCGCTTGTGACTATTGTGTCCATCTATACTTGTGAACCGCTATGTGAGGTTCCCCTGTTGGAAAAAATCATTCATGATCTCATTCCTTCCTTAAACAAATCTGATCAAACTCTCTCCTGCCAATATTCTTATCTCTTCCATACTGTCCCCACCATTCTCTCCCACCTCGCTCTCCTCTCCCCACTCCTTCATTGAAACCTACAAATAATATATATATATATATATATATATATATATAGTAATAAATATAATATATATATCATTATATTTATAATATAATATATAAATATATATATTATATATATATATGATATACTATATGCACACCCACACACATACACAACTTTTTTTGAATATATCGAGTATGATTATCGATTTTTCCGATACATCTATAAAAAAGCATAAAGTGATACCGATACTCGATACATTTAGGAATTGTCTAGGCGATACCGATAACCGATACCAATGTATCGATCGATACGTAACGCCGATGCAATGATCCTAGATACTGCTCGCCATCCACTGTATAAATATATATAATATAATATATATATATGGGTCAATCCTTTTCCGTACCGTACCGATGAAGGCCGCTCGATAATTTTTGAAAAACTTACTATTTTCATGGCGTTAATGCTTACCCTGACAGTCAAAACCACACCAATCGTTTCTTTCTGAGATTATCCTGGTTGAACACAGGGTGCGCAAAATGTGTTAACCAGGTGAGCACAAACTTTATCAACTTAATAGAGGTAAACATTCTTAAAGTCAATCTCCAATTGGTAATCTCTTTACCAAATTTCATAGAGAAGTGATTTGTTAGCGGCGATGACTGTAAGGTACAATTGGCCTTCCTGTTTTTTTTGGGAAAATATATATATCACTAAGAAAATGAAATCCGAAAAATTCGTGTTAAATAATCGGAAAGAATTTTCCATTTCGTGGTGATTATTAAACAGAAGGAATAATTAACGATATAAATTTTGTGTGATATACATACTAAAGGTAGGTAACTAAACATCTATTGAAGTTTGGAAATACTTTAACAAAAATTTAACAAGGGTTCCAAAAATCATTTTTCGGAAAAATCGTCATCTTTGAACCTAATATCCGATGGCGTAAGTGCTAAAAAACTTACTAAATTTTCACAACATTATACACAACCATAATGTTCCTCACCTGCCAATATGACGCTTGATTCTGATTAAGAATATAGCTATTCAAAAATGCCAAAAAAAAGTTTTTTTAATTGTGTTATGATAGCATACGTAGGCCTACTCGTACTATAAAGTACCTATATGTTAAAGTGTGTAAATATATTATTATATTAGAAATTAAAATTAGTTATTTAATTCTTTCAATTTTTATTAGCATAAAAACATGAAAAAAATTATAACTTTGGAAAAAATTCAGTTGAAAATGTCAATAAATAGTAACCGTATAAAGTATATCCAAAATTTAATATATAAAAAACATTATTACAAATTCTACTAACTCATTTACATTAAATAAAATATTTGATAACACAAGACGTAAAAATATCTTTTAATACCGTTTCTCCCCCGAACGCCAACTGACGCGTTTCCCGAAGTCCAATTGTTTTTGAAAAGATGTTTAAAAACAAATTAAAATTTACTCGATTATTTTATTATTTCATATCTATAACACTAGTAGTCAAGATGTGGAGAAAAATATAATAAGTAAAGATTAACATTAAAAATTATCGGATTTTCATGATCATTAAAAAAAAAAACGAAACATATAGTTTCTATTTTTTACGTACATCTATATATATATATATATATATATATATATATATAATTATATATATATATATATATATTATATATAATATATATATACTATATATATATATATTATATATATATATATATTATAATATAATAATAATTATATATATATATATATAATATATAATAAGTATTTATATATATATAATACTATATAACATAAACGAAGCCATACACACAAACATTTCTTTAAGCATAAAGAGGCCCTATATATGTTTTTTATTACATGATTATATATTATCGAGGCAAGCACACTTAAAAATCTTAGCTTGCATAACGAATTAATGTGCGCCTTTACATAAATACTTATCTACGTCGGTGTCTGTCCAACACTGAATTAATATAATTTTAAATGTAATAGGACTTTAATAATTTAATGTATTTAATTTGTCTTGAACTGTTTTTAGTGAGTCACATATAAATGTTCATGAATTTTTTTCCAAATTTATGAATTTTTATTTTCAAATGTTCTTTGGTAAATAAAAATTGAAAAAAAAAAAATATGAGAATTAAATTTTAATAAATTTCTAATCATAAAATTCATATTTAACACCTGGAATTTATAGATGGTACTTATAAATTCTCATGATTTTCTTTACAGAAAAAGAGAACAACAACTTAAATTTTTTTTTTTTGGGCATTTTTGAAATGGCGGTATGCTTTTTGAAATGCTAAACCAAAGTCAATATTGCAGGTGAAGGAACAGCTATGGTAGTAGTATAATGTGTGAAAATTTTAGATTTTTAGCACTTACCCCAACAATCAGAAGATATTAAGGTTCAAGTTACCGATTTCCGAAAAATTGATTTTTGAACACCCTGTAAATTTTTTAAAAAAATATCTTACCTGTGTATTTGCTCAAAAAGTGTGTGTTAAAACCCTACTTTAGTATTGTACATCATACAAAATTTTATATCGTTAAATTATTTCCTTCTTTAAGAAGACTTTAAAAGTAATTTAAATTTTCTCGATTTTTACCACACAATTTTCCGATTCATTTTCATGGGAAATATATTCCCAAAAAAAACACAGAATCAGGCCAATGTACCTTCCAGTATCCCTATACAAACTCACCTCTCTATGAAATTGGTATAAGAATTACCAATATGGAGATGTGACTTAAAATTTTACCTCTATTAAGTGATAAAATTTGCTCACCTGGTCAAACACTTTGGCTCACCCTGTCACAACCAGAGTAATATCGTACAAAAACGAATGGGTGGTTTTGACTTCCAATGATACACATTAACGCCCATGCGAAAATATAGAAAGTTTTCAAAAATTATCGAGCGGCCACAGTTGGTTCACTTCAGTTGGACTTGAACCCATGTATATAGTATAGATCTATACTAATATATATATAATATATATAATTATATTATATATATATTATAGTATATATATATATATATATATATAATAACTTATATATAATATATAGTATATGAACCCATACGCCTTTATATATCAGGAATTGACAACATCCACTTCTCGGATGTGAAAATAAATAACAAATTGACATCGATACATCACTATTAATATATTAATAATAAATAATATAATATATATAGTATAATAAGATAATAATATATAAATATATATATATGTAAATATATATATATAACATAAATATAAATATAAATAATATATATAATATATATATCATATATATATTATTCTATAAAAAAATATAATAAATTAAATTATATAAATAATATATAAATTATAAAAATTAATCAAACACTAGAAAACAAATTAATAACTTCAAAATATTCCTATAACATCTGCATCCGCATTTAATAATTGCGGATGAGGATATTGAAAATGATGCGGATACGTAGTGGATTGTCACATCAACTAGTATGATATAATATATATAATATTATATATATTATACTAATTATATATATTATAATAAATAATATATATATATATTATATATATTATTATATATATCGATATTTCTATATAGCTATATAATATATATATTATAGAGTTCGGAATCTTTGATATTTGTTTTTGTATTATTTTAGAGTTAACTGCTCATAAAAAATTTAAGTCATTATATACCGAATAAGTTGTCAAACCTGTAACTCAAATTTACTCATATGATATAACTCAACATACCGTTAAATTATTAAATTAAAAGTATAATTTTTGTCTTTCGTTCAAATAAACTTCAAAACTAGTTGCTATAGCGACAATAATGTAAATCATAGGTTTATACTTTTGAAGCGGATTAAACTTGTAAAAGTTCATTTCACTCTATTTAGAAAACCTCTGATCTTGTATACAATTTAAAATATATATAAGGAAAACTTTTTTTCAAAACTTATTTCGTGTATCAGTGTGAGGCAAATTTTTATCTTTTTCTGTCACTTGGTAACAAAAAAATATAGTTTGGTTTTGTTAATAGTCGTCTTCCTCGCTACTATTTTTCTGAATATTTCCAAAATAACAAAAATATTTTACAATTTTTGAATAAATTATGAAATATTATATGCAACGTCGAGCAAATTATAACCATTCTGTTATTGCAATATACATTCAAATGTTAGTGTTTTTCAAATCTATAAATTATATAAGCTATGAGTGTGTTTATTAACATTTCTTGATTTTTTTTAATTACAACAAATAAAATTAAAGTTACAACTTACCCTCAAAATTCAATAAAATAGTCCAAGGACAGTGGTCAAGCTTATATATTTTTGATTGCGTAACTGTCTTACGTTGTACAAACACTGACACGGATATCCTAGAGACCTAAACGATAAATTTCTTATTAAATTAGTGAAAAGTTTTTGTTTTTTTTTTTCTTTTTTTTTAAATTATCTGTTGGAATTTGTACTTTAAAATGTAATATGCATCATTTACTAACTGTAGCTACTGAATGTTATTTCATGAGATTAACAACTTGAAGGGATTTATAATAACTGCAATTAATGTATATGATACATAAAAATTAACTTCTTTATCTGGAAAATTCTAGTAAACAATGCAAAATGTCATTTGATGAGGGTGAGTACCGTATTTAAATCTACATTATCTAAGCAGAAATATAAAGTATATTGTATTGCCTCACGCACCGATTAAAAAAATAAAATCCCTCGATTTAATAGGTCATATTATTTTTTTGTTTCATATATTAAGCATCAAAAAATACAAGTAAAATGGTAAAAGAAACATTTTTGGAAAAGATATCGAAAATAATTAACCAAAGCAACATTTCAAACTATGGCGAAGAAACGTCATAAAATTAAAATTAAATACCAGAAATTTCACGTTGTAAAAAAAAAAAAAATAATAACATCCACAATTTACTGGTAACGTATTATAATTCTTGGGAACTTGTACACTCGCAGAGTGGTTATTAGTTGATATGAATCTCTAAGCAATGAATGATTTCCAAATAGTATTTTAAGACTGTTAAAAAAGACAAAAATGTGTAAGTATTCTGGAGTGGCAAACTGTTCAAACTTAGAGGGTACAAGATGTAAACTCATAGTTTTATACTTTGAAGCGTGGGTTAAACTTTTGTAGAAAGGTTTCAGTGTAAATCTATTTATTGAAAACTTTTGATCTTCATATAACTTTTAATATATATAGAAGAAAACTTTCAAAACTTTATAGGAAGGTATAATAATATTGGCTAAAGTAATGTATCAAATGTGTATTATACTAGTGTCTGTAACTGTAGTCACCAACTTCTAATAAAATATAAAGTTAATAATACTTCAGGTCAATCACATTAATTTTCAAAAAATTTCCAAAAAACATTAACAATAATCAAGGTTGTAGTCAGTAATTTTTATGCCAGCTCCTTTATCTTGATGATCAACTAACAAATCTAAAATTCGGATAAATAAAAAAATTATTTAAAATTTTTATTAAGAATCGTAAACCATGACAAACTAAAGTGAAGAGAAGAGAAAGGAATGTATAACTACACATAAAACTAAAAAATCACCTTTACCCTATTGCAATTTTATTAAATATAAAAATAAATAAGAACCAAATACATCTGATTTTATTATATACAAAAGTTATCGAATTTTCAGTGCTGAAATAATTTGATTTGGTTATTTATAAAGAAAACGTTTAAGATGATAAATGTCAAACGAAGCAAAATAATATATTCTAGTGTTTGAAACATTTTTAAAAAAAATTCATTAGATTGATTAATAAAATGGTTCATTTTTGTTCGTCTTAGAAACAATAATTTTTTTTTTAGTTTATATGATCGATGTCAAACAGATAATTCATTCTAACTTACGTTCTTTTTTTATACATAATATAGAAATTTTAAAATTACTTCTTTTACATTTAATACAAAATATTGATTAACTAATATATTTACATATAAAAAAATGGTTCAAAAATCTTTAAACGGAAAACAGAAGAACAAGTGTATATAAATATTTTTTTTTTTAGATATAAAAATTACTTCTTTGATAGTTCAGTTGATAGCCAATCCAAACCCTCGTATAGACCTTGTCCTTGAGCTGCGCATGTTGCTTGAATGTACCACTGTTAAAAGTGCTTTGTTCCTGTTCATAGGGCGAGCTATAGGCGCACGAGAATCGTGGTCACTGTGCATCCTATAGCTTAGTACGCCTTTTTTAAAAAAATGTTGTGCCTATGCGACCTTTGCGCGCTACGAATTGATAGTGCGTCTAGCGGCGCATAGGCGCAACTCGTGGCGCACTCCCAGCTCTGGATGCTCTAACACTTAAAGAGCTGCTTCTATTTTAGTTTTATTTTAGATATATAAAATTATATAAAACTTTCCTTTATAGTTTTCTGATTTTATTTTATCTTAGTTACCGTGTAAAGGTTGTAAGATATTAAAAAAAAGTCATGTTATATATATTAAGGTCATGATCGAAACAATGTCTAAAAAGGAAGAGGTAAAAAAAAAATATATTTGCAAATTTAAATTAATGTTTGTTCCCAAATTTTAGGGTTCTCTGAGACCTCAATTCAACCTCTAATAAACTAGAAGTTAAATTACTACACCTATATTCTCAAAATCTAAATTATTTTAGATCGAACTTTAAGTTCCATAAGATGTAGGTCACAGCTTAGTAATATTATTATATATTTATTATTATTGAATTTAAGTTTAAGGACACCAAATAATTAAATCAGTGAATTGCTATAAGAGAAAATAAGAGAAAAGGAGCTTACCGTAATTTTATTTATATCTGAATAAATCCAGAGGTGGTGTTTGACAGAGCTGGGCACGCCTATAATTTTTTTGAGTGCGCGTGAGCCTATGCGCCTATGCCGCCGGACCTATTGCGCCTAGCGCCTTTGCTCCTATATTTTTGTCACATCAATGCACCTAGCGCCTATGCGCCTATGGGCCTTTGCGCCTGCGACTTTTCGCCGGCCGATGCCTGTTCGCTAAATTTATTTGCAAAGTAAACTTTAGTGCGATATTAAAAGTATGCTTTTATAAGGAAGAAAAACACATTTATTAATTTTGTAATTAAAACACCGTAAACTAATATCTACACGTCCTCTTCCTCCTCCATGTCCTTGTGGTCCATGTTTTCCCCCAGGAGGTTCAGCACGAGCGCTGCAGAAGTTGCAAATTTTCAGAGCCATAGTTTCCAATTTGTTTGTAGTTTAGAACTACTGAACTAGTTATATATATATATATATATATATATATATATATATATATACTATATATATATATATATATATATATATATATATATATATATATAATATATATATATATAAATATATATATATATTATACATATTATATATAATATATATATAATATATAATATATATATATATATATATATATAATATACTTATATATCTATATATATATTATATATATATATATATATATATATATATATATATATATATATATATATATATATATATATATATATATATATATATATATATTAAATTGGTTTTAGAATGATACAAGTTATCCATGCTTATAAGCTCTAACTTTTAAGGGTAAAAAAAAATGCTTTGTTCCTGTTCATAGGCGCGACTATAGGAGCGGAGAATTGGTTGTGCGCCTATGCTTAGTCCGCCTTTTTAAAAATTGTTGCGCCTATGCGTCTTTGCGCCTACGAATTGATAGTGCGCCATAGGCGCAACGCCCAGCTCTGGTGTTTAATGAATTACTTTATCATATAAAATTGGAACGTTCTTCTCCGTGCACGGGATGGAAAAACATCTAGCTTTTTTAAATACGACCTTCTTCCATGAATATTGGAACAAGACTTCTTGTAATTGTGCAGGTCCATATACGTTCTTCTCATATGACGTCACCAAACCTCAGGATAGAAGGAATTGCGTCATGAGTGGTTTGCCTTCTCTTTTATCCTTCTCCCCAGCTCCCTCATCTCCTTTTCCTCTACAACAACTCACCAACTTCTTTGGTGTCCCAATTTTTCATAACCTCCCGGGGGCAAAAGAAAAGAAAAATTGATGATTTTTCTTTTCGCACCTCCGGAAAAAATTGAGAAGGCCAGGAAGAGGATGAGAAGGACCACTCAAGACAATAAATAGAATTAATTTTAGAATTAATAGAATTAAATTACAATTTTAATTATATTTATATCACCTTTTAAGTGAAAGAAGTAAGAATTGGAGACCTGAATTGAGTCTTTTTTAAGAATTACAAGAATTATAAATAAATTTTGTAAAAGAATTTATATGGGCTTAAGACAAATTATGTGTAACAACCCATAAGAAATTTTAATATGTTTATGACTAAAATTATGTCATAAAGTAAAGTATATTTAATGTATTAAACACTAAGAATTATTTAAACCTAATATTTAAAATTATATAGAAAAATCACACAAAAGAAAGGTGTTGCGTTTTTTTTATTTACATCTATCTTCACCTTAATTGCATGAAAATTTAAATTACTCCCTTTCTAATTTTGCCCTTCAGGAAAATATTAGCCTTATCAGCTGCTGCTCTTTTTGAGCGAGCTGAATTAATTAATGGACTATCTAAAGAAACTGTTGGAGGGGTTATGTCTACATTGGGTATAGTTTCATTAAGGGTCTCAGTGTGGTATGTACTATGGCTAAAAGAAGGTTGATGTCTGCTTGTTGTTATTCATGTTTGCTGTTTCAACAGAAGCAACCTTACTTATCTCTTCTCTCTGTCAGTTTTACTTTATAACTCTATACTCCTTAGGCCAAGAAATACCGTGGTATGTAGTATTGTATTATTACTTTAATTAAGGACATACAATCACCTACTTTAATAATTTTTTCCCAAGAGACAAGAAACAGTATGATCTGTATGCAGGAATAATGTCACGATTGGCAGCGAAAGAATATATTCATTTGTGTCCAACCTATCTGTAAGTGTTTTTTTGCGCTCTTAGACGATTTTTTAAGTGACTTCTGATGAATTCTACAATTTTCAGAATGATCGAGATCATGAATTTGGAGGACCTACTCCGGAACAAAAAACTCACTATATCATCCTGATTATACTCTCAGGCCAAATCCTTACATTTAACCTTACCCTTTACCCAGGTTTAGCACGAATTTCGGGCATAAACGAACGCGATTTTTCATAAAAGTTACTTTTGTGTTTACAATAACAATTGAATCAGCTGTCTTGTGATGGGAGCAATAGGTTATTGGAAATAAACAGAAAATTAAAAAAAAAATGTTTATCGATTACAAATAATTGCGTAACTGTGATGATTGAGGAGTTTATCGATTGGCAAGGAATTAGATTTTAGAAGCTAGAGTATGAGATTAATATTGAAATGAAACATTGCTACAATTCAAAAGCGAGGAGAATATCTTCTTAACCACGCTGTTCATCTATGTGATTGTTTACATTTTTTAGTAAGGCACCAATAAAAAAAAATTCCCGGAGAATGCAATGTGAGATATTAAAAAACATTTATTTAGTGAAAATAATTATATCACGTTCTTTCGATTAATTAAGAGAGAAGAGAGAAAATATCAAGAGAGAAATATCGAGAGAGTAGAGAGATATATCGCCTAAGAAATATCGTCACAAGAAATAAGTCGACTATATTGGAGACCAAAAATATTGAATATCTCGATGATGATGTCGGATTATTTTTTGGGTGGCGCACCCTAGAATTTGCACTTAGGACATCAGTTGCAGTCTGACGATGCAATATTAATGGTAGCACTAGTACATCTTGTGAGTCAGTGTTGAAAGTTTTATGTGAGATAGCATTTGTGTTAAGATTTTACGTCCATTTATTTGGAGTAGCGTGTATGATTTGTGGCAATTTCATAAGGAATCTCAAGGATGTTGACATGAGCTTGTTCAGGCATCCACCAATGATCCAACATTCTTGTCAAAAGTTGTCACAGGTTAAGAGAGCTGGATTGACGGTTATGACCCAAAGGTAAAGCAAAAATCTTCCCAATGGAAACATTTCTCACCATGACTGAAAAAGGTGAGGCAGGTCAAGAGCAGTGTGAATTGCATGCTTATAATTTTCTTTGGCATCAGGGATATTTTTCAGTGGCTGTGAAAATGTGCGAAGAAATCTACCTGAACTCAGTGGGAGAAGAACTGGCAGTTACATCATGACAATGCACTATCTCACTCTTCCTTGTGTGCATCTCCAAATTTTTGACTAAAAACATAAATGTTGTACACCAACCACCATATTCACCAGACTTAGCCTCCCCCCCTCCTATAACTTTTTCTTGTTATCCTGACTGAAGATGAAAGGCCACAGGTTTGAAATCATCCAAGAAGAAATGTAGAAATTGCTGGACACACTTCCAGGAAGCCTTTCAAAAATGGCAAAATCCCTGGAACCTGTGCATAATTGCTGAATGGGAGTACTTCTGGGGTGATGGGGATATAGGTAAAGGTATAGCACAGGACACCATATATTTTCTGAAAAAATTCTAAGTCCAAAATAAATATATCTATATGTATATATAGGTCAATATATTACTATTATATTAGGTAATAGTTGAGTTTAACAGATTCTGACGAATAATCGATATTTTTTTCCGATAATCGGTTATTTTTTATATCTTTAGGCCCCATGTCAAAGTTGTAGAAAGTTGCAAAAAACCAAAAACAAAAAATAAATTTAATAAAAAAAAAAAAAAAAAAAAAAAAAAAAAATTTTTTTTGAAATGTAAAAAAGAATATATGAAAACAATGAAAAATGTCGTTTATAAAAATATCGTAAAATTGGCAGATAACGGTAATATTGCTAATATATATATATATATATATATATATATATATATATATCATTATATATATATATATATATATAATATTATATATATATTATATATATATATATATATATATATATATATATATATATATTATATAGTACGAAATTTACAGAAAAACCAATTAGATATGGAATCAGCGTATAAAAGCTTATTACAAGGATGTAAAAAAAAAAAAAAAAAAAAAAGGTACACAGCTTAAGAGAAAAAAAAAATTAATTATTTGGAACAGCATATAAAGCTTATTATATGTAAAATCGTTTTATGATTTAAAACTAACGAATACCCTAGAGTAGACCGCATAGATATCAGGAGTCAGGGTCTCTCGGCATCAGCTGTGGACGATGGGGGAACTTCGTCCCCCCTCTGTTCCCCCATCGGCTCGAGCCCCCTAATGGAAATATATGTTTCCTTGAACTTTAAATTTTTAGGGGGCTCGAGCCGATGGGACAGAGGGGCGACGGAAATTCCCCCCCGTCGGTCCACCTGAGGCTTGAGAGACCCCGGACTCCTGATATCTTTGGCTGTATACTCTAGCGGTGTTCGTTAGTTTAAATCATAAAACTTTAAAATTCACTTAAGCTTTATGCGCTGATTCCAAATATGTAATTTGTTTTTCCGTAAGTCTAATACTTTTCGAGATAATTCACCTGGCCCTTTTATGGAATTATGGCATATATTATATATATATATATATATTATATATATATATATATATATATAATATATAGTCTATATATATAATATATATATATATAATATTATATATAATATATATATATATTATTAGGGATGTGCCGAATAGTTGAAAAAGCGAATACCGAATATCGCCAGAATAATCACTCGCTATTCGCCAACCATAGTTATTTTCAAAGTTTGGTCATCCATTAAGGAAAAAATAAGAAAACTTACACTGTCAACAAAAAAAGGTTTGAAATTTTTCTTGGATTGGATTTTTGGGACCAGATATATTAGTAATTCTTTAAGGTGCTGATCACATTATTATTTCTCGGGATTTGCTGTATCCACATCCCGTTTTCGTGCAATCATGGATTCCCTATTTTTGCATATTCCCTATGAATGAATAACAAAATTCATGTGCGCACTACGTAGGCTTTGTATAGACGTTACCTTCCGCTTAATTTAAATTTTTTTTCTAACAGTAGCAGCAAGGTTTACTGCGTCGATATTCGGGAAGCCTTGTGGTAACTTTAGTACGTCTATATGTATGGATGCCAAACCTGGATGGTCTATCATCCATCTGAAATACCAGTGGGGATGGTCCGTCATTGTTCACCAGGGTGAACTTGAACGATCTTGTATGAGAGTTATATTTGCCGAAGTCCTGAGCTGTTGGCTTCGAGGGTGCATGGAAAAAAATGACTTAACTTGACCATGGCACAGAGTTAAACATTTTTATCGTAAACAGAGAAGCAGAAGCTGCAGAGGCTCTTCCAGTCAGATTGGTAACCCTGTGTATTGCAGTTAAAGTTGCAGGCCTACTACTCGCTGTGGGACTCCCAGCATACGATACAGGTGAGTGGCGACTGTTTATGACACTTCCAAGAGCAGTTTAAAGTTTGTGTGTTGTTACTCAACGGCAACAGGTAGGCTTCGTTCCAGTAGGGTACTCGGTACGATAAGAGAGGAGGTATGGTTAAAAATCAAGACAGTTTGAGAAGGCTACCAATATCAGGTACATGGGATTGTAATATGCGTGACCTGAAAATGGTAAACACATTTTGCGTCGGCCAGCAAGCAGGTTTCACCAATATCCCTGCGTCCTGTTGCTATTGGGACAGCCGGCCGGCAAAGGATCACTGGACCAAAAGAGAATGGCCACCGAGGGAAACCTCGACGCCAGGTGACAGGAACATCCTACGTGAACCACTTGTACAGAAAGAAAACATCATTTTACCTCCACTACACATAAAACTTGGTTTGATGATACAATTTGTGAAGGCCCTGGAACCATGATGGTGAATGCTTCCGCTATAAATGCTCAACGTTTCTGGTCTGAGTGAGGAGAAGAAAAAAGCTGGGATATTTGATAGCCCACAAATACGGACACTCCCCGTGATGCTGCCTTTGCTACAACAATGACTGTGTTAGAGGTAAGAGCGTGGAATGCTTTTTTAGATGTAGCACAGAATTTTCTGGGGAACAGGAAAGCCGAGAACCACTTACATTGTACAGCAACTGCTAGACAGTTTTTATTCTCATGGATGTAGAATGAGTATAAAGTTGCACTACTTACATTCTCGCCTAAGAAAATTTCCGGATAACTAGGCGATGTAATGATGAGCAGGTGAACGCTTCCATCAAGATCTAAAGTTCATGGAAGAACGTTACCAGGGGCAAGTGGGATATCAATATGATGGCGACTTATTGTTTGAGCTTGATGAGGGATATTCCAGACGCTATGCAGTAGATCGTCTACGAAGAGAAAATTACTACCATCGTAGGTATGTTTACATTAACTAAACCCATTCCTTCTATTACATTATTCTTTATTCATAGTTGTATTATATGTTTAACATATATCTATCAAAGACATGTATCATATCATTGCGATTTATTTCTCTCCCTTCATATATCAATTATATATATATATATTATAATATATATATTATTATATATATATATATAATATATATATAGTTATATATATATATATATATATATATAATATATATATATATATATATATATCCCAATAATGTTGTGATACCTCTTGAAAAAGGGTAAAAATTCCATTAAAATTTTTACCAAATCTGTGTTACACACAATATCTCCACAAATGCGATGTGGATATGCAAAAACATTACATTTTTGAATCAGCAATCAATAATCAAGTTGTGAAACCCCGCTCCAAGAAATTGTCATTTTACCAGTGTTATATACAAAGTATAAACAAAAAGTAAATAACTATTTCTTACCTATTGCAAACCATTCAACATATTAAAAATAATTTAAATGAAAAATTGGAAATGTTTCGCTAGTTTAAAGAGATTAAACTAAAACTTCATTTGAATTACTCTAAGGTTAAAAATGACAGAACATTAGCCGTTAGCTCTCCATTTTCAGGGGATAAAACCTATTTTCTTGTTGCTACATAAATATTTCCTCCTATACTAAATATTCTCTCACTTTTGACTGATGATGGTGGAGCTGAAAGTTATTTTATTGCTAGTTTTTTCAAATCATAAAACTATTTCCAGTATTTTTCCACCAATTTGAAGGGAATATCATTGTCTTCACTGTGTCAAAGTAGGCAAACTTATATATTTGTTTTATTTCTTTGATTGTAATTCCGTATGTAGCTTTTTACTTTTATGTACAATAATCACAGGGCGCAGAAGAAATGGACTTTTCTTTTTTCACTCTTCACTTTCTTTTCTGTATGACGATTTTGATGCCACATTTTCTTTAAAACAATCCATTAAAAAGTGAAAATGGGACCTTTAGCTTCACTTTCCCCACTATGTGAATCATCGTCAGCAGAAGTCAGGAGATAAATTTTCATGCATTTCTTTCCAGGCCTCAACGACCATATTTTTTACTGATTTATCTGATTCATGTTGAAAAATTAGCTTGAATCGCAGATCTAAGGAAGTAGCTACACACAAAGATTTATCACATAGAAACTTAGAAAGTCTTTTTCTACTGATTTCTTAAGCTCTTCAACGAGTGTAATTATTCCACTGAAGCTTTGCTTTTAATTGCCTTATTTAAAAATAGATTTATTGCTAAAATGGAAGGGATCACTTGGGCGACTGTTACTTCACGTTTAATGCTTGTTTTAGTTATGTTGTCAAATGGCTCAAGTAAATGAAATAAATTTTGCCACTGAAAATCAGTAACATTTTCTGATTGCATTCAGCAGCAATTATGGATAGGGGAACTTTTTGTTTAAACAATCTTCTTTTAAGCTTATCATAAGTTCTGTTCCAGCGCTTTGAACCGTCTTGAATTAATTTATGCTGTTTGACATTTTCAGCTGCATCTGTAAAGTTTTAAGCTTTTCAGCTGCCGTTGCGGAATGGTGAAAATGAGAGGATATGCTTCTGGAAGTAAATAAAATATCTTTTAACAGTCTTCTGACATAATATTGAATCGTGAAAGCATAGTTGCACAAGTTAAAAAACATTGGAAATTGATAGCAACCACTCTCCCTTATACCACTCCATGTTTGGTCCATTACCCGTATGCACTAAATGAATTCTATTTTTTAGAATTATTGAAAAAAAAATGTCAAAGGCCTTATGGATCTGACAAGATGACAAAGATTTTCTGCATATTGGCTACAAAAATTTGGCTATATTTTTATTTTTTGGAAAATAGGTTTCTAAAATTTCAATTTTTAAATTAAAATAACTTTCCCTTATGTTGACGTAATTTATTGTTTATAAAGCTCAATATTCGGCCCGAATAGTTCGGCAAAAAGCCGAATTACGAATATTCGGTATTTTGGGCCGAATACCGAATACTTACCGAATATTCGGCACATCCCTAAATATATATTATATATTATATATATATATATAATAATATATATATTATTATAATATATATATATATATTAATATATATATATAATATATATATATAATTATATATATATATAAGCTCAGGACAGGTTAATATATATTTTAAATAAATAATTATGATTTGCTTTGAAGCTCTTATATTGCAGCAACTTTTCTTTTCACTTTTTTAAATAAAATTTTGTTGTTTAGGTTATTTTCTCTAAGAAAACGTTACATATCATTAGTGGCGGTTTAAGCATGGCTTCGTCATAGAATGTTTCTTAATGTTTCTTAATATATATATATATATATATATAATATATATATATATATATATAATATATATATATATATATATATATATAATATATATATATATATATATATATAATATATATACCGTATATATATATATATATATATATATATATATATATATATATATATATATATATATATATATATATATATATATATATTATATATAATATATATATATATATATATATATATATATATATATATATATATATTATATAATTTGCAACTGTGATTCTTTTTTAAATTTGACAACGGTGTATCATAGGTATAACAACAAATCAATTGATTTTTCTAAAAAATCAATTTTTTAAGAATCTGTTAAACTCAACTATTACCTTATATTATATTTGGCATATTTGTAGATAGTGTACTGTGCCTTTTTTTCTGAAAACATTTTCTAAGTTCAAAAAAATTTCTTAAGTTCAGAAAAGTTAAGTTAAGTTTAGTTTTTTAAGAAAATTATTTAGTGGCAAGCTTCTGGCATAATTCCAGAAGCTTGCCACTAAAGAATTTTCTTAAAAAACTTTACTTAACTTAACTTTTCTGAACTTAGAAATTTTTCTGAACTTAAAAATTTTTTTCAGAAAAAAGTCACAGTATAGTATCTACAAATATGCCTTATATTAAATATTATATTATTATATATATATATTATTATTATTATTAAAATATATTATTTTTATTATATATATATATATGGATATATTGATTTTGGACTTAGAATTTTTTCAGAAAATATGTGGTCCTGTGCTATATATACCTTTACCGGGGATGTATAGGGTAGAGGTGTGTCTTTGAATATATTTACAGAACTAATATATATATATTATATATATATAATATTTATATATATTATATATATATAATATATATTATATATAGTATATATATATAGTATATATATAATTATTATATAGATATATATAATATATATATATTATATATATTATATACTGTAAAACGGGGTAATTCGGTCCACGTGGGGCTATTCGGACCATGTGTGGGCAATTCGGTTCAGTGGCTCAAAATAGCCTATAGCGTCGGGCGGGGTGACTCGGACCACCTTAGGCATAACTTGGTCTCCCGACTCTCCCCAAATGCACTTTTGGAATTTTTTTTATTTTTTGTTAAAATCACGGCCCTATAGTCGGGCATAAGCACAAAAAAAATAATTATGTAATTCTAATAATAAAAGTTTTATTAAAGTGTAAATAACGTGAGTTAGCCTGACGTGGGATTGGGTTTGAAGCGCGTACCACATTGAGGGTACTCGGAGACCATCTGTTTAAATTCGTCTTTTACATATAAATTCAATTTTATATTTTAATTTTTACTTAATATAATAATTATTTATCATATTAAAATTCGTAATAAGTAATAAAAATGTCAATAATGATAAATAAAATACGAATAAAAATAAGGTGGTCCGATTCACCCCTCTCCGCCCAAAAATTTTGACACTTTTTTGAATTCGTTTTTTTTATTAAAATTTCACTTTAAAAAAAATTTTCACTTAATATAAGTAACTTTTATATTATATATTAAATTAATTATACGTAATAAAAATGCAATAATACGTAAAATACGAAAAACAATGGTGGTCCGAGTCACCCCTCCAGTCAAATTTTTACGGGGGTGAATCGGGCCAAGTTAAGCCCCGTTTTTTGCCACTAATACTGTTTGATCAAAAAATTTACTTTGCCAGTTTAAAGCTAACATACTCGAGTGTATCCACTGAAAAAATAATTAAAATCGATCCACAATTTTTCATTTTATAACGAAGTTAAAAAAACTCACATTTTTCAAAAGTGAAGTTCTATTGAAGGAAATTTTGTACCCTAATTTCTAACATTTTTTAAAAATATAAAAACTTTCTAGAATTAAATATGATCTAAATAAAACTTGTTGTACTACCGCGTGGCTATAAAATGAGCGAAATTTTTTTTTTTTTTTTTTATTATTTTTTTTTTTTTTTTAGAGTGGACGAATCACCCCTCCCAAAAGGGGCGGCCCAGTGGCTCAAAATAGCCTTTACAATGTAAAATATATCTTTAAAGATGTAAAATAATGTGGTTTTATGTCTTAGGTATTAATTTTTTATGAAACCTTTAAGTCCATTAATTTTGTGATTTTTTTTTTTTTTTTTTTTGAGCACTATAAAATTGGGTAAATTTTAGGCTTATTGCTAAGAATCATACAGGTCAAAATAATTGTACTACATTATTGGTACCAAGATATAGTACTTAAAAATAGTTCATAACCTTAATGCAATCGTTGGAGTCATTCAGGCAAGAGATAAATATGTTTTATTATAAAACTTGTAACATGGGGCAATTCGGTCCAGGTTTAAAAATTTGCATGGGCAATTCGGTCCACATTGAAATCTTCATTAAATTAAATTTTTTAATACTCTTTTGCAAAAAGATGTCCGAAATATAATGTTTAAAATAATTTTTTACACTTTTACAGCAAGATAGGTAAGAGGTTTTTCCACATAGGCCTAATTAACTTGTTACAATTTTTTTCAGCAAGATGGTTCACACTTACGCAAAAGTAACAGCAGGATACAAAGGGATACTCTGATGATGATGTTGCCAGACCCTTAAGCCATTTTCGTTCTTGCATTGGTTCTTACGAAATGTAAAATGCCTAAAACGCTCGAGTTTGCATTCGTTTTGTCAAACGCAAAATCGTTTTTGTCAAACAGCGCAAAATCGTAAAAGAAACGCTCACCAAACCTAAAGAATTTCCTATTCTGTGTAATATAAAATAAAAAAGGAATTGCAACTTAACAGGAATGTAATTACATTACAGTGCATTTTTGTCAAACAACGCAAAATTGTAAAAAAAAACGCTCACCAACGTAAAGAATTTCCTTAATTCTGTGTAATATAGAATACAAAAGAATTAAGGAAATTCCTTACGTTTGGTGAGCATTTTTTTACAATTTTGTTTGACAAAAACGAACGCAAACTCGAACATTTTATTATTTTCAAACCCAATTTCTTATAATATTGTAATACCATTGTTTAAAAAGAGACCTAAAACACTTGAGCTTGCATACATTTTTGTCAAACTGCGTTTGCATTCATTTTTGTCAAACATCGCAAAATCGTAAAAAAACGCTACCAAACGTAAAGAATTTCCTTAATTCTGTATAATACAGAATAAAAAAGAATAGCAACCTTACAGAATTAAGGAAATTCCTTACATTAGGCAAGCCTCTTATTTACGATTTTGCAGTTTGACAAAAACGAATGCAAACTTGAACATTTTATTACTTTTTCGAACTCAATTTCTTAAAATATTATAATACCATTATGTTTAAAAATATAAACTGACTTATCATAGTTTATCAAATAAAACACTTTAATGAGGATTCTCAGGGATGTGAAAATTGAAGTGGACTGAATTGCCCTGCCCCCCAAAATCGTAGGGCAATTCGGTCCACGTTACTTATCGGCTTCTAACATTAATCCTATATTATATATACAAATAAAATTGTACTAATTCTACTCCTAAAGGATAATATTAACATATAAAAATTTTTTTTTCGAAAATAAAATAAAAATAAAGTCTCCATAAACCTTAGCATTTTGAGTACCCCTGATTTTGGACCGAATTGCCCCGTTTTACGGTATATATATATATATATATATATATATATATATATATATATATTATATAATATATCTTTTTTG
>JABUQX010106079.1:0-5000 GCA_015478945.1 Trachelipus rathkii | reverse complement strand
TCATACAGTTGCAAATCCATAAAACCTAAATACAATTTATTCTTCTCTCTCCCTCATTTTCTCAATCCTTTGTTTCATGTAAAGATTTGATCCACACATCCTCTACTACTCCTAAACGCACCTTGTTCGTCACCAATCAGTCCTTCAGTTCCTCTGCGCACTCTTTCGACCAAAACAAACCAGCATAGATCTTCCCATTACAAACACTCAATAAAACTAAATACCCTATTAATTTCTACAGTTCCCTTTATCTCCCTACCCTTATATAAGGGCTACTATTTACTGCTCTCCTCCAATCCCGTGGAACTATACCCTCCATCTATAAACGCTTTATTCCACAACTTCAAGATCCAATCAATTACCATCTTGCCTCCGATTCTTGATCATTTCACAGTAATTTCATCTATACCTGCAGATTTACCATTCTTCAACATTTCTCACTCTACCCATTTCCTCCTCTTTGCTTATAACCTGCATCCCCAAAATACCTATTTCCTTTTGCACCATCAACCACACACAGTCATTATTACCTCATCATTACTGCCAATATTATCCAGATTTTTAAAGTGTTCTTTCCACACTCCTTCACATTCCATTTTCATCAATTACAAAAAAACACCATCCCTATTCATTATTCTAGCAGGTTTCCCTTATTCTAATTCTTAACCTTTCGCACTCCTTCCAGAAGAGCTTCCTATTCCCTTGTATGCCCCATTCATCCTCCTTCCAGAAGATTTTCATTTACCTCTTCTTTTCTCTTACGTTTGCCATCTTTTAGCATTCTTTTTTCCTCTTTATATATTCCAAGCATCTTTTCTTTTGGGAACTTCATCATTTGCTTTTAGTACATTTCAACCACGCTTCTTTTTTACTCTTTAACCGCTTGCATCACCTCTTATTTCCACACTCACTGTTATATTCTACTTACTCTTTTTGCATGCTAACAATTGCTCCAGATTTATTCAGTTTTCAAACTTGTTCAATTCAACTGATTTTACTTTGCGAGCGTTCCTTACATACTTATCCTTATTACCTTGTTCCACTAAACTTCTCACTCTTAATTTTACCCACTTCCTTTTGTATCACCCTTCCTCTCCATCCAAGTCCCACTACTTAATTTTGCATAGAACAACATAATGGATCTGATAATCCCATCCTAAACTCCTTTCACTTTGATTTAACATCAGATACCATATTCAACATCTCCTTCTTCACCAACAAAAAATCAATTATACTTTTCACTTCGATACCATCTCTACCTACACCAACTCTAGTATACTTATGGAAACTTTGTGTTTAAAGAAGTATTACTTACCACACATACCTCTCCCCTCACCGAAATCAATCACCCTTCCTACCATTCTCATTTCTCCTGACACCCCAAAACCAACCTGTTATACCATCTTTTTTTGATCATATAATATATATGTAATAATATATATTATATATTATATATATATATATATAATATATATATATATTATATATATATATTATATATAAATATATATATATATATATACCCTTGTATATATAAAATCCGTATTAATAGTCAATCTTTAGGCCTAGAAGGGGTATTGGTAATTTAAAACACCTTTAATATACATAAAAAGAGGTAATTTTAATAAAAAACAAAAAAAAACATTTTGTTTTAAAAAAAAACCATTTTTTTTTGCAAAAAAAAAACCAAATTAAAAAAAACCGTTTTTTTCACAACCCTATTATATATATATATATATATATATATATTAATATATTTCTTTATACAAATTAATAATATAAAAGCAAAATTTTCTTTAAACGTTAACTGTAAATAAAAAATAAATACATTCTATAAATTAACTTCCTTATATATATATATATATATATATATATATATATATATATATATATATATATATATATATATATATAAAATTATTATTATTATATATATATATATAATATATAAAGATATATTATATATATATATATATATAATAATATATATATATATATATATATTATATATATATATATAATATATATATATATATATATATATATATATATATATTGAAAATATTTCTGAATTTGTGGTGAAGTAAAAGAAAAACTGTTCACCAGTATTGGGCGATATTTTTAAACGTTTTTCCTCAAATATATTTCCTGCTTCTGAAAACGAAAATAATTTCTCTGAATGTATGCGGGAGACTGGAAAGGAGAGTAATTTTGGGGCTAGTTACTGCTATGTTTGGGAATTTTGCTTTGTTCACTTTCCACCAATTAAAGAATTTCTTCTTTTCCCAGGCAGACACTGGTTAATCGTAATCAGAGGAAACTAAATTTCTTTAAGAATTTCACTTTTGAAGAGCCATTGATTTTTCTTTTTTTTCCTTTTTATACTAACTGACTCGCTGTCACTTTCATTTTCTTCAAACTTATAAAAACTAAGTAACTTTGCAGTAATTTCTTTTCTTAATGCTCCTGATGAGTTTGAGGTACTTGGAAATCTAAGTTTACTGTAGATAATGCTCGTTTCTGAAAATGACTCATCGCCTGAAGAACCTTCTTCTGTATTACTACTACTATTATCACTTTCTACCTTTCAATTATTTGCATATTTCTTTAAGCATCCATTTTCTACTCTATTCTCTTATTTCATTATAAAATAAAGTCAGGTTATATCTTGGGTCTACAACAGTATTTTTTTTTAAAACAAGTTTTCACAACTATTGAAATGTCTATTGATCCTTTCTCTTCCTTTTTATTCATAAATCTAAACTCTAACACCTTCTTCAGCTCTTCTTTATTCTCTACTGTCATCCTCAGAGTTTGAGAGATATGCTGGAGAGCTCAAATATGGAGAATAATTGATGATATAATTGATTTTGCCTTATAGTTTCCGTAACCATGAGAAATGTTTGCGCAAAACTCTTTAGAATTTTTTCAAGTATGTGCCATTTATTAGCATTCAAAGCTTTAAATGATTGATTGTTCTATATAAACACTTGCAGAGATCTTTTCAAACATTCAAATCTATCTAGAATCAAATGTGTGCTATTCCACCTTGTATTAACATCTTGAATTAGCATAAGTGGGTTTGCAAGATGTGGATCCAAGTCTCTTTGTATTCTTTTTAGATCATTACAGCTTAAAAACTAGAATGATTGAAATGTGTACAAATATTTCTACATTTCTTTATTAAATCACACTGTTCTTTGAGAAAATAAGGCATCTTTAATAACAAATTGAAGTTTATGAATAAAACAAGAAAAACTTGTGTATCCTGCTAAATCAGTTTCAAGTTTCATGTTATATGCTCCATCTCGAAGGATTCAAATGGATTCTGTTTAGGAGGAATTTTCCCAATTATCATGTAATTTTCCAAAACTCATTAGCTGATTTGAATTCCAGAATGAGAACCTTGGAAATACTTGCAATGGAGTACACAGTCAATTTTTTCAAACTCGCTGGTAAGCCAGAGTACAGTTAAAGAAATAAATGACTCGTTTGAATTATTTAGCTCTCTATCTCTGTAGTAGACCTAAATGATATCTGATCAGCCTTAGATAACTTCTCGAATACTGCTGGTCTCAATTTCCTGTTTGAAGTTGGTAACATTTTCTCTACAAAATATTTTCTACTAAGAATAAGATATTTTGGTTAAAGGTGGGCAATAAGTTCTATGAATCCTTAATCTTTTGTGACTGTGAATGACTGGTTACTCATTGCGATAAAATTCATTATTTTCTGTGATTTGATGTCATTGTTCTAGAAAATACAAGACTCCCTTTTACTATTAAAATTTTAGGACTTCCAGATATTAACTTCGATGATGATTTTCCATATATTCATGAAGTAGCGTTGTACTAAATATAAGATTTTACGTTGAAAGTTATATAAAATATATATTTTTTACATTTCTTTATAGTTAAATGAAAGTTCATAAGAAATTCCGGTTCCGGTCGGAATTTTTTTTGTGATTCCGGCTAATTCCGGTTCTGGCCGGAACTGAAAATATCAGTTCCGGTACACCCCTAATATATATATATATATATATATATATATATTATATATATATATTTAATATATATATATATATAATATAATATATTATATATTATATATATAATATATATATATATATATATTATATATATATATATATATAATTCATATATAATATATATGACACCCAAGCCATCCACATGCATTAATAACTAAGTTATGGTCACACATGCAGTCTAACATTAATAACTACAGTAACTAAAAACCCACCAATTTGGCTTCGTCTAAATATATTATATTATACCCAACCCTTTCTTAAATATTGCAATCAAGTCACACTCAACAACCTCCTGTGGCAGACCATTCCAAAATTTAACAACCCTATTACTGAATGCATGCTTTCTTATATTGAGATGGCATTGCTTTCTTCTTAATTTTCTTATTATGCCCTGGTACCTGTCCATGCCCTACTTAATGGGTAAAATGTTTTGGCCTCTTGTATTATAATAGATGTAAATATTTTGTAGACTTGTATCATGTCCCTCTTGATAAATCGCCTTTCTACAGAAAACATCCCTAACTCCTTCAGCCTCTCCTCATAGCTCTTACCCTCAAACCCAGAAATCATCCTTGTTGCCACGTTGCACTCACTCTAACATATCTAAGTCTTTCTTTAAATTTAAGGGGCCCAAACTTGCGCACAATACTCTATTACTCTCTTAACATAGCTTCATACAGATTTACTTAAAACTTCCTTGCTCTTGTAAACACATTACGATTTATATGCCCTGTCATCTGTATTAGCTTTATTCAGCTTCAAACAATGATTAGCTACCAGTACTTTTTTTAAATTTACTGCTTATAATCACACCTAATTTTTTTTGCGTCTTCAGACTCAGCCAATCCCCATTCATATCGTAGTTAAAACTTTTATTTGAATAACCTAGGTTGAGAACCTTTACACTTCTTTACTACAAAATTCATTGGCCACTTTATCTACCCACCCAACC
>JABUQX010106078.1:25000-27500 GCA_015478945.1 Trachelipus rathkii | reverse complement strand
TAAGTTTGCATCACCTTGTATCTTGGAAACGAGGCGTTTTCGGTGAAATGTTTATTGACACATATTATCTTTTATATTTACGCAAGGAATATCATACTGAATTTATTCGCAATATTAACGATACACCCTGTATATCTCTTTTTTTTTAAACGTCAACTGTTATAATTTAAAATATTTTCTTTCAAACTGTAGCATTTATATTATGGCATATTTTTATTATATCTCGTTTACTTTCGCAAGCGTGAACTTTGGCAAAAAAATATATTTTCTTTTAAACTATAACATCTACATTTTAATTTCTATTTCACATAATTAGTATTTTATGTATATTTCATTTTCTTTTTGTACGCGTTAACTTTTATGTCTAAGTATATATTTTTAAGCTCTAACATGTACATTCTCTTTTCATTCTCAAACTAAGACTAATATATATATATATATTATTATATATATATATTACATACCATTTTAACATCACATACAAATAACGTCTTTGTAGGAAAAATATCACATTAAAGAGGGTTTAAAAAAAACTTTTCATTTTAATGCATTTATAGCATAAGTACTACTTACATAATCATTAACATATAAATTTTTTAACATCAAATATATGTAGCAAAATTTTAATACCATCCGCAAACATCTAACAGGTTCATAAGATATTGACACAACTTCATTCTCTATAGAACGGTCAACAGCTGCTAATAGGCTAATATGTGTTTTATTAAATCAGCTTTTTATGTTCTTCAAGGTTATGTTCCGTTAATGCTCGAATCTTGATTGGAACCTAACATGAATAAGGGTTGCTATTAACAGCTTGAAACGTGTTATATTAAAAACAACATCTATATTAAAAATCTATATTATATTAAAAATAACATCTACATTTTAATTTCTATTCACATATAATTAGTATTTTATGTATATTTCATTTTCTTTTTGTACGCGTTAACTTTTATGTCTAAGTATATATTTTTTTAAGCTCTATGTATACATTCTCTTTTCATTCTCAAACTAAAACTAATATATATATATATATATATATATATATATATTACATACCATTTTAACATCACATACAAATAACGTCTTTGTAGAAAAAATATCACATTAAAGAGGGTTAAAAAACTTTTCATTTTAATGCATTTATAGCATAAGTACTACTTATATAATCATTAACATATAAATTTTTTAACATCAAATATATGTAGCAAAATTTTAATACCATCCGCAAACATCTAAACCAGGTTCACAAGATATTGACACAACTTCATTCTCTATAGAACGGTCAACAGCTGCTAATAGGCTAATATGTGTTTTATTAAATCAGCTTTTTATGTTCTTCAAGGTTATGTTCTGTTAATGCTCGAATCTTGATTAGAACCTAATATGAATAAGGGTTGCTATTAGCAGCTTGAAACGTGTTATATTAAAAACGTTTTTTTTTTTTCATTAGAGTTGGTAACTTTCTCTATATACCCCTGCATTAGCGGATTCATATGATCATACTTTAATTCAATAACAAATCATCTTATTATATGTTGAAGATTTTCACTCGACAAACACTATATCACAACTAACTATCTTTAAAATAGCGAGCTTTTAACAAAGCCCCGTTGGTTTCATGATCCTTGGTTTCATAAAATAGGATGTCAGATGTTATGACTCGTCATATAGGTTTAGTCAGTCTCGAGATTAAGTCTCAATACAACTTTACATAGATGACAGTTCCATAATCATGATACATTATATATTTTTTAAATATATCAATACCGTCCCTAGTCACATCAGTAAAGAGGTCTCGTTCAGTTACAGCAAGTTTTTACCATTGGTAGATTCTTTCCATTCTTCTCTGATGTACTTGTTAAATAAATTTATCAATGTTAATGAGCCTAAGAAATAATTTATGATATTTTCAGGCCTTAATGTAGCGATTTTGTTTAAATATTATTACTCTTAGTAAAGTAAAAACTATGAACGGACAGTAAATAATCTTGGAACATACGTGTCTTCTTCATTTTTCTCAAGTCGTAATTTACGAACTTTGAGACAAATATTTTATCTTTAGAATTATCTTAATACATAATGCATAATGACTAGGTTTAAATATGTCCATGTCTTTACACTTTTGCCATATTTAACATATAAGTGTTCTTATATCGCTGTTTAGAAAAATGTTTTTATATTCGCTTTAACAGCTTTTCTTCACATCTGCTGGATAGTTGTTCCCCACAGGACTTAAATTTTTCATCAACCCAGTCTTCTTCGTGTCAGCATAGACACAGTAATTCACCAGAGTTCGGTAAAAACACATTAACATCAGATAGTTTAAACAAACACTACATAGTGAAAATTTTAGTAGCAATTCAGGTTTTCTTTTATACATGAACGAGACATTACTTTTAGTATTTTTGATTTCCCATGTTACACTATTCCCTCTTAGAAGATCTGCTAACAGAGACATGTTGTCTGCACAACGATTCAATGTTATCGAAACCCC
>JABUQX010106078.1:12500-17500 GCA_015478945.1 Trachelipus rathkii | reverse complement strand
CGACCAGATATTCCCTTCGTTGGCAAAGAATACTACCAAAACGGCGAAATTTTGTAACAAAAACAGCATAACTGTTTTTGGCGACATGGTATTTAAATCTCTCTTGGATGCTCTGCCACCATCTTCCAAACTCGGATCCCCCTTTCACGACCACTCCGCATGAGTGGGACTAATACTCAACTATGAAAACCTTTTTCTCGTTGTGAGATCCATTTACAAACAACATCTGCCACAATCACAAACTTCCCTTCACAACTAGAAACACTCTGATGAAAGCTATGACCGTCGAACGAGGCACATGCTCGTACTATATGTGAGAGTTTTAGTAAAAAAGTGCGTGGGTAGCGAGGAGAGAGGCAGGACAGAACTAAGAGAAGAGAAAAAAGAGAACACAAGGAGAAGTATCGGTGCAGATTGAACCCAACCTCTTGGGTACGTAAAAACTGATATACATAATTGAGAACAGTTATTTAGGAAAGGCCCTACACCGCCGACCTATGCAGTAAAAAGCGAGGAAAGAGAGTTGCTGACGGATCCGATGATATTATCGGGAGATGGGAGAAATACTCAAAATACTTCGATAAATAACATAGAAGAAGATTGTAAGTTAGTAAACCAGGACACTTGTCGACCCGTTCAAAAGTAATCAGACAACCCCCATTAGGGAATCTTAGAGACATCGTTATACCCCTTCCTTATGACGTAACCTGTCGTAGGACGAGGTTACATTCCACTGGGAGGTGATGATCCACCAAAGTTGAGGTTATGGCTGTAGTTAGACTGTAAATAAGCTGCTAGAAATAATTTTAGTATATATATATATAATATATATATATATATATATATATATTATATATATATATATAATATATATATATAATATATAATATATATATAATATATATAATATATAATAGTTATAGATTTTACCAAACTTTAAAACGTTTGCAAATATTTACTAAGGTTTGATTGCCCTTTAATTAATTCAACTGTATATTAAAACTTTTTAATTAAAACATATTAAAATATTTCACAAAATAATCAAATTAATTTAACATTACTATATAACAATAATATAATGCCCAAAATGACGGGCCCACTCTAGCTTTCGTCTGTCCTTTCAGACCTTGTTCAAGAGAAAGAGTTCATTCCATAAATTTTAAGCAAAGAAGAAATTTTTTTAGTTGGATGTTACTTTTTTTATTTTTCTTGATGATCCTAATGCTATATTTTGAATGAAGTCTATTTTAAACTCACCGTCTTGTTTGTTAAAGTTCCCTGAATTTTTTATGACATATGATTCAATAATTTTTCTTTTATTGATTTGTGGGGCAGAGAAGATTGGTTGCATATTTTGAATATCTATTGTATGGTTCCGGGTTGATCTGTGTGTTACCAACGCTGAATTAGTTTTATCATATTGCAAATCCTGTTTGTGTTGCTGTCGACGTCTTTCAAAATCATTTGTCTCGCCATAATATGAGTCAGAACAATGCAAACAAGGGACACGGTAAACCACAGGGCCTGTTTTTATATTCGCGGATTTAGGGGGACGAAGCAGCTTTTTTAACAGTAAATTATTGGAAGGAACAATATTAACATTTTGAGGAATAAACTTTTTAATGGGACCCAAAGGGATGTGAGGGAGGGGCAAAAAGGAACTAGTAGGTTTTTCTCTTGTGTCAACTCCAGAATAGAACTTCAATTTGGCTTTGTGAAATGCTTTATTGATACAATGAATAGGATATTTTAATTTTTTAAATGTATTAAATATAAAGTCGGTTTCAGCTCTCAATGACTGAGGAGAGCACAGCCTAAACGCTCGAAGATACAAAGAAGATAAAGTGGCTATTTTTGTGTTTAATGTATGAGCGGAATACCAATGTATGTATGTTGGAGTGGATGTGGGTTTCCTATAGATAGAAAAATGTATATTCTGTGTGTTGGACCAAGAGAGAAGGGTGTCAAGAAAAGGAAGGGAATTGTTGGTAGAGGTTTCAATAGTGAATTTAATATTTGGATGTATGCTGTTTATATGTTGTAAAATGTGTTGTGGGTTGAAGTGGAGAGAGGGATGGCTGCGAAAATGTCATCGACATATCGCAACCATGTAGTGTTAGAAAGAAGAGGGTGAGTAAAGATGTGGTAATGTTCGATGAGTTCCATGAAGATGTTGCTTAAAGTGGGGGACAAAGGGGAACCCATGCTTAGTCCAGATGTTTGTTTATAGAAGGTGTTGTTATATTGAAAAAAGTTATGTTGAAGAGAAAGATTGATCAATTGTTTAATAAGTGAAAAAGGATATTGTAAAGATATTCGTTTTCGAGAACATCTTTTCAAGAAGATGCTTTCGGAAGTCTACCCCTACAAGAAGGAGTTCGTTGCAGTAAAAGAAAGATTCAAGAAGAAGGTGCAGACGAACTACTTTTGCTACATAGCTGGTCTCCCTGGGAAAGGAAATGGAAACCAAACTAGAAATTTCCAGCAGCTGACCAGATCTAAGAAGAAAAAATCCAGCATTGTGATGACGTGACCATCAGTCACCCTGTTAATACCCAGGCCTACCAGCTTCAGTTTAACATGGCTGATTCCGTCATCGCTCATCACAATTTCAAGATGTCACATCAAAGAAAATCTTCAAGTGACAAACACTCTGATGAAAACGGGAACAAGTCACACCTTTATTCCCAAGTCTCCCAGCCTCAGTATAACATGGCTATTTCCGTCGTCAATTTCAATATGTCAAATAGGAATTAATACCCAGGACTACAAGCCTCAGTTTAACGTGACTATTTCCATCAACACTATGGCAATAAACTACTCTCTTTACAGAAGGACTCACAGATTACTTCAGATGAACTTCCATTTTGTCTCTTCAGCTCTGGTTAAAATAGAAGAAAGATTCATCCATGTATGGTATTACGTCTCAACCAATTGGCACCTCATACTACTGCTACTGTATATAGATGGATAACCAAAGGAAGTGAGTCACCATCAGTATATATTTAGTAGTATGTACCAAAAAAGGCAGGACACATACCACTACTACTATATGTGTATTGGTTTTCTTAGAAGAATGGAGAGGAATAAATTTCAATATAGTGACATGTCTATTACAATGGAGGATCTCATACCACTGTCACTGTATTATCTTCATTCACGCTGTATTCTTCTTGGTGATTCGTACTTTCTTCAAAATCGTACAGAGAGATTTCAACATCAAGCTTAGTATCTTTCGGACGATTCAACACTCGGCTTGATAAATCGCCTTTCGCAGATGGTCCTCACGATTGGTAGGTTGACTTTACAGATTGACTGGCAGGTAATTCACCTTCACAGATGGTTCCTTAATCGGATAATGATTCGCTGAACCAAACGTCACGTCATTTATCTTCTTCCAAGAAAGACATTCTTCTTTCAGTAGAAACTAGAATTCGATTAACTAGATCTAGTGCTCAATTTGTTCTTAAATAAAAAGTAGACCTGCTGCCACGCTGTATCCACCCGAAACCGGTTTTCAAGCTGTTATGTTAGAAAGTTAAGTTATTACCAAGAGACATTTGGAGATTGAAAAATCGTCTATTGAACACCACTGCCAGGTATTCCTATCAAAAGAATTGAAACCAAAGTTATTTCGTTTCACCACAGCAGATTATTGAATATCAATATTCCCTAACACTGGTGAACGGTAATTTTATCTCAAAAAAAGTAATAATGAATTGTTGAACATGAAACGTACTCCGGGAATTATAAAAAATCACCCTTTAAATTCTCACCTTTTGAACTTAGTGGTATCAATCTACTTGTAAAGCGGACAGGCCTTATGGTCGTGACTATGGAAATGTTATATATGGAACACAACATCTATGTTCAGGACCTGTTCACGATTTAATAGCTAATACTATTTCATGTAACGATAGCGGAACAGGAATAGATCTCAAAGCATACGCTGAGAATAGTAATTTACCTGCTACAATTTCACTGCAGACCTTTCAGCTTGTAACGCAAATCATTTAAACATTTTAAGAAAAGGGACATTAGGGTTAACTTCTCCTTTGGTGAAAGCTTGCAATCGATTATCACAGTCTTGGTGTATTTGGAACATCAACAGCTCATTGAATTTGATAGAGTACACAACATACTTTTGAATTATTAAAGATGAATGAAGTGGAAAAAAACTGTGTTTATAAACGAACCAAGATTTATAGGAGTCTTTACTATTAACGAGATAGGATCTGTGAAACTGGAGAAGGATACTTGTTTCGTATCCAACACTTCACCTCGACACATTACAGCTGGAGGACATTGGATTTCAGTCTATAGGAAAAAAATGGTGTTGTTTATCTCACTGAATCTCTGAATTTAAAATTTATGTTGAGTAATCATTATGGCATTTCATTTTTAAAATATGATAATGTAAAATTATATAAAAGACTATGTCTCACCTGGTCAATCCTCATTTTCCAAATTATGGGCTGTTAATTGTATTTATTTCATTAGGTTTTTTAAACAGTTTATTTTAATGAACTTTTAAATATATTTGATGTTAAAAATTTGTATGTCAATGACTATATATTTTCTAATTATATAATAAATGCTTTAAAATGAAAACCATTTTATGAACTGTAATTACTTATTTTCATATGAATTAATATAATATATATATATTATATATATATATATAATTATTAATATATATATATATATATAATATATAATATATATTATATATATATATATATATAATTAAATTTAATGTTGCATGTATATGGAACTGAAAAGTTAAAGTTTCAGGAAAATTCATTTAAAATATATATATAATATTATAAATAAAATATATATATTTATATATATATATATATATATATATATTATATATATATATATATATATATATATATATATATATATAGTATATAATATATATATATATAGAGAGGAGGAAGAGATTTAAAGAACAATTTGTGAAGAGGCCAGAAGGATATGTGGAGTTAAAAAGT
>JABUQX010106078.1:0-5000 GCA_015478945.1 Trachelipus rathkii | reverse complement strand
ATATATATATATATATATTATATATATATATATATTATTATTATATATATATATATATATATATATATATATATATATATATATATATATAAATATATTATATATAAATTATATAAAATATGTAATATATATATATATATATATATATATATATTATATATTAATATTATTATATATATATATATATATACATTATATATATTATTATTATTATATATATTATGATATATATATATATATAATATTATTATATATATATATATATATATATGTTATATAGTAAAAAGAAATATATTATATTATGTATATATATATATATACACATATATATTATTACACATATATATATGTATATATATGAGGTTATTGTTGTTATTATTATAGCTACTATTATTGTGGTTATATATATATGATATATATTATATATATATGATACATATATTATATGTATATATATAAGAGTATATATATATATACATATGTATATATATATATATATATGTGATATATGGTATATATATATATATATATATATATATATGTTATTATATTATATATATATATATATATATATATAGTATGAAGTGTGTATAAATTGTTATAATATTGTTATATATATATATATATATATATATATATATATACATATATATATATATATATATATCTATCTTTGTATATATATATATATATATATTTATATAGTATATATATCTTCTGTTATATATATATATATATATATATATATATATATATATATATATATATATATATAAACGAGATAGTGTAGTGTGTGGGTCTTTATGTTATCTGGGCAGCTTGTACGGATTTGATCATTAAAAGTTGAGAAGAATAATTTCTCAATTACACGAGGTTCTTTACGTTATTTTGTAGTAGTGTAAATTACAATGAAAAACTTAGTCACAAGTACACACTTGCTCGCTCATACAATTATATATAGTATAGTATATATATATATATATATATATATATATATATACACAAATATAAATTATATATAAAAATAATATATATATATATATATATCACACATATATTTTTCTTACAATATACATGTTTTTTCATATATATATATATATTGTATGAAAAATACTCAAGAGTCGTAAAGCTAATGAGAGAAATGGGATAAGAAGTATCTGAGGAAAGACCTTAAAACAAAAGAAATTTCACGGAACCCCTAAATCTTTAATCCCAATATTATCCCAACCGTGATTGTTCCAAACGAGTATACGACCGAGTACACGGTAGCAAACCGCAATTAGCCAGTTAAATTGTCGTAATTTCCTACCGAAATACGCAAAAAAAAGGGGCCAGAGTCCAGTGGCGGCGATAACGGGCCCGCACTGCGGGAGGGCCCCGGAGTTCGAGGGGCCCCTTACGGAGTCCAACTGTGAAACCAAACGGAAAAATTAATTTCTTCTCATTGAATGATTAATCAGCTGTTCCACAAAAAAATTATTCAATCGCATATTAAACAATTTCTTTTAAAATAAAATAAGATATCTTTTCAGAATACTCGTATATGAATATGACAGAACAAATAGGTACCGGAAATATTCTCCAGTTTTCGGTCGACTCTTCCCAAAATGATGACAGATCGAATATCAGGGGTTGTATATAGGCTACCTTTTTCACTATATAATGGTGGCGATCAGGCGCGGTCATCCCTTACACTATAGAATGATGGCGATCAGGCTGGGAATCCTCTTTATTTTTTTAAATATGTTTTGTAGTTGCATTGAATGCCTTCATTGTTATTAATTACTTGTGAAGTGTTGTTTGTTATTAGTTTCGGCTTCATTGATTATATTTACACATAGAAACCAAAATTTCATTGATTATATATATATATATATATATATATATATATATATATATATATATATATATATATATAGAAATAATGTCGGTTAAACGATGCTATTTGAGTGGTTCGCAAAAAAGAAAAATCAGACAGTCGAAAATGTAACAAAACTTCCAAAGATTGATTCATTTTTCAAAAATCCTGCATCCGAGTTAAATATTGATTGTATTGCTTCTACATCGAGCTCTGTGAACCTTATTGAAATTAGAAGTACACAAGAGGTAAAGGATAGATCAAAAGAATGTGAAACCGACGTTAACAATGACGTTGATAGATGCGTTATCGAAAACTCTACCGTGGCTAAGATTTCGTATAAAAATAAATTCCAAAATGACATTGAATTTTTTCCTATGCCTCTTTCTAAGGAAGCCAGAGAAAAAATTTTTTAGCCGGTGAACCATGCCGCCCTTTAGGTCCCTTTCCTAAGGATATAATTTCAAAAAGATCATTCAGTGCTGAATATTATTCATATGCAACTATAACTGGCCAAAAAATCGAAAGATATTGGCTTTGTTATTCTCCCAAATTAGATGTTGTTTATTGTGAGCCTTGTTGGCTGTTCAATGAATGCCCTGAATCAAGAAGTTGGCGTATAGGCATTCGTGATTGGCAGGGGCTTAGTAAGAAAATTAAAAAACATGAATGTAGCAAATCACATTTACACGCTTTTATGACTTATGGTATGTGGAAGAAAAATAAAACTATCGTTGATCAACTCTCGGAGGAACATCGGAAGTGGAAAGAAATTTTTACCCGCATTATCGATGTGGTGAGAACACTGGCAATGTGTTCATTACCATTTCGTGGTCATAGAGAAAATACAGAATCAATTGGTCCCGAGTCTGGAAACTTTTTGAATATTGTTGATCTACTCTCTCGATATGACTCTTTACTTAGAGCTCATTTAGCAAATGAGAAAAACACATTTTTATTTGAAAAAAGTCAAAATAACATGATTAGTTTACTTGCATGTTCAGTTAGGAAAACATTATTATTCAGAATAACCTCAGTTCCGTATTATTCATTAATTCTAGACACCACACAAGATATCTCCAAAAGAGATCAGTTGAGTATCGTGATTAGATATACAACACCGACAGAAAAAAATCCTGAAGAAAAATTCTCTGCAGATACACGAGTCGCTTTTGGGTTCGTAGAAGTCAGTGATCAAACAAGTGAAACATTTGAGAATTCAATATTGTTATATTTGAAGGAAAAGGGAATTGATATTCAAAAATGTCGAGGACAAGGCTACGATGGCGCGTCTAATATGAGTGGACAGTACACTGGACTACAGAAAAGAATTAAAAATATAGTTCCAACAGCTGAGTACGTACATTGTGCAGCACATAAATGTGCTGAATGATTCAGTCTCTAACATTACCGAGGTTAGTCAATTTTATGATATAGTTCAGCAAACGTATGTTTTCTTTAGCTGAAGTTTATCCCGTTGGCAAACTCTTAACAAAACACTAGAAGGAGAACCAGCAAGGAAAAAGATTATCAAAAAAGTTGTGTCCGACAATTAAGATGGGCATCACGAAATGATTGCCTTTTGGCATTGAAAAAAAAACTTTCAATGTGTAATGAAGTGCCTAACGAAAATTATACTGTCTAGTCACAATAAACAGGAAGTAGAACAGGCCCTCGTCATTAGGAAACATCTGGACTCTTTTCAGTTTATACTAATGATCACCCTACAAAACAAAATTTTTGAAAACATTAGCAGAGCTTCTGAAAGTGTACAAAATAAGTCAGTTGATCTTCATAAAGCATGTTTTTTCCTGAGTCACGCCAATGAAGAATTACAACATTTGAGGAGAAACTTCTCCGAATTCTTCCTTGAAGCAAAGCAATTGGCACTTACATGGAATATTTCATGTGAACTAAAACAGAAACGCAGACGAACTGTGAAGCGTTATTTTGATGAAATACCATCGGACTACAGAATTGACAATCCTTTGAAAGCTTTTGAAATAAATATATTCAATACATCACTGGATATTGCAATTAATCAGATCAAAAATAGATTCGTTAGTTTACGAACGGTTGCAGAAAACTTTTCATTTTTGGAACCAAAAAGCTTAACAAACTGACTGAGGAGGAAATTTCAGAAAAAGTAAACATCCTCATAAGCAAACCCCAGTGACATTACTTGCAATCTAATTGCTGAAGTGTTATTTAGAAGTTTATTGGGTAAAGTAGATGATACGAAAAGAAATAGAGATATTGGCCGACTACGATATCGAAGAAATGTCTGTTAAGTAGGCGCTGCGAACTAATAGGCAACAATACAGTTATATATTTCTCTTACTCTACCAGTTGGCCAACAGCAACGGCAGAGAAAGCCAAAATTAAACTTATAAAATTATCATTTGAGAGCAATTATGAGCCAGTCAAGATCGAGCGATCCTGGCACCTGAGTATCGGAGCATGAAGAAAACCTTCGGAGAAATTAATATTGACCGCAGTCAACGCTCAAAGAAGCTGAAGATTGTGGAAAAAATTTAAAAGAATATATATATATATATATTATATATATATATGTTAGTTATATATATATATATATGTTATTATATTGTTATATATTATATATATTATTGTTACAGTTAATAATGAATGATATTGCTAAATATATATATATATATATATATATATATATATATTAGTTATTATTAGTTATATATATATATATATATATATATATATATATATATATATATTATATATATATATATATATATATATATATATATATATAGAATATAAAGAGTGACACTTAAAGAGAAGGATATATATATATATATATATATATATATATATAAATATATATATATATATATATATATATATATATAAAAGTCCATGCATATTCAACTGGTTGTTTGTTATGTAAATTAAAGCCCAGTAAATCACTTGTAATCTTTTAAATATGTATAAAAGAATAAAAGTATAAAATTAGATATATATATATATATATATATATATATATATATATATATATATATATATATATATATATATATATATATATATATATGAAGTTATGTTAGATGATGAGCAGCTGAAACAAGTATTCGAGTTTAAATATTTAGGATATATGTTAAATGATAAG
>JABUQX010106077.1:40000-45000 GCA_015478945.1 Trachelipus rathkii | reverse complement strand
ATTTTAGCCATTTTTTTTACTAATTTGGCTACTTTTTTAACGTTTTGACACGGAAAAGTAACGGAAGCCACGGAAAAGTAGCGGAAGCCACGGAAAAGTAACGGAAGCCAGATTTGGCGCTAAATCTGGCAACCTAATCCGCTAAATTTGTCCTTTTTTAGCACTTTTGGCACTTTTTTAGCGTTTTGTCCATAATTCAGGTCAAGATCCCCAACTCCGGAGGATTTTGGGGATTTTTCCCATTGGCAGCCCTGCACGTCGAAGGCAAAGACTTGAAAATTATTTTGGAAGGTTTTTGGAAATTCCAGTCATGTCGGCAGCTGACTTGGAAATTTCCATCATTTCATTAGATTTTGACGTTTGATACGTCAAAGTTAGGGTTTTTAAGGTCGGTGAGACCGAATTTAAGGTCTGGAAGACCGACTTCCGAGGTTTTGAGCCTGAACTCAAGGGTCTTACCCCCAAAAGGGGGGGGCGGAGCCCCCCAAAGGGTTTTTTTTTGGTTCCTAGAAGGGTTTAAATAATCGCAGAAGACTGAAACTTGGAGAAAGGATAGAGGAGTCGGAGACGGAGATGGAGTTCGATTCGGTTTCAGAGCCCAGAGACCCCACCGGAGGTGGGTTTCAGTTTGAAAAAAAAAAAAGAAGAAATGCATGGAATGCAAAACAGAGGAAGAAGAAGAAAGGAAGAATGAGAAAGGAAGAAGAAGAAAGGAGGAAGGAAGGAGGAAGGAAGAAGAATGAAGAATGAGGAGGAGGCTGAGAAGGATTCAGAGTTGATAGTGGCGCCGGTGCTGGAACCGGTGCGGTGTTAAGTTAGTAAACATTCATTTTAATAAATACAGATATTTACTGTTTACATAACCTGGCTTCTGTTCTAACACTGTACCATATTGTCAATTGGATTGCATCGTTGCAAAGATAAACCTTTATTTCTAATGTTTGAAAGACTAAAACATTTATATTTTCAATCTCATTTCTTTTTATAAACGTTAACTAATATAATTTTTTTTCCTAAGTTGAAACATATATATAATGTTTACATTTTTTTTTTTATAATTTTTTATTTTAGATTTATACTTTGTGTTTAATTTTTTTTTATATAAGTTTTATTTTACATTTATACTTTGTGTTTAATTTTTTTTTTATTTTTATTTTTCATTTTTATTTTTTTATTTTTTATTTAAATTTATTTTTCTAACTTTATTTTTTTTATAAGTTTTATTTTGCATTTATACTTTGTGTTTAATTTTTTTTTTTTTTTTTTTTTTTTTTTTTTTTTTTTTTTTTTTTTTTTTTTTTATTTTTATTTTTTTAATTTTTTTTTTTTTATTTTTTATTTTTTTTTGTTTAAACATATCATAATATAGTTCTATTTTTATATTTTTAGTTTTTAAACTTTTTGTTTTGTTAAAATTTTTTTCTATACTTTTTCTTCCATTATAACGTTTAAAAATTCACGTTTTACATTACCCTAAATCAGTAATCAGTTAAATTTCAAACCACCCACCCCCACCTTCCCCATTCTGTGCCTATATTGACTATTGATCTATTGTTTTCAAGTCACACCCCACCTTCCACCATCTGTGGACCTATATTGATCTATTGAATCTATTGTTCAAGTCACATTTCGGAGTATGATTTTTGGATAAGGCATAACATAAAATTCAAGTTTTCTTTATCCACTGATCAACGAATATATTGCTAACGTTAAACAAAGTTTTTCACACTAATAAAGGCAAAATAGCATCATCTGCAACTTAAAAAATATAAGTACAACACAGCCTAAAGCACCTTAAAACACGGATAAACTTGTATAACAATTTAACAAAGTTCCACACTTAACAACAGTAAGTAACTAACACAGATACAAAAACGTTAACCTATTCACACAAAACTTTTTTCAAACATATCATTAAACATATCAATGGGTAAAATTTCACATTAACATAGAGATAAATATTTTTATAGGTATAAATATATCGAAAGCTCCTCTTCCGCTTTAAATGACACACACACACACACACACACACACACACACACACACACACACACACACAACACACCACACACACCACAACACACACTTCTCGAAAGCTGTCAACACGAAACATTTGAAAATTGATTTTTATGTAAGGGTTAATAAAAATAACTTTATTATTTACATTTTATTATTCAGAATATTTGTACATGGAAAAACATTAAACATTATACATTAGACATAGATAAATATTTATAATATATTAAATGGAAATTAATGTACCCTTATAACCATATGATGCAGTGCGACATGAATTTTTAATAAAGAATCGCTTATCGGATGTGTGCTGGACCATTTTAGTACCATCAACAATACTAACACCTCCATATTTCCCAGGCTGAAAAGTTATATTAGGCACACTGTAACACAACCCTCCTCTGTTACTCCCGTGTAAATTAGCATGAGGATTCTGTGACTCGTCTATTCGTGCAGCTTTTTTATGAGGTAGGTCATCGTCTCGTACATCATCTTTATCAACATTATCAAATTGTATTTCATTCATTGCCTTCACTGTAACATCTTGGTTTTTGATATCATTGTACAATGACTCATCGTGAGCTATACTATTTTCAGAGCAACGATCATACGTTAACTTTAACAATTTTTCAAAATTAATAGTATCCTTTGTATCTTTATTGATTGTAAGACCTTTGGCTTTTACAATATATTTTATATTTCCATCTGCAGTTCTTATTCTAACAGCATAAGACTTAGGTCCAGTACACACAAAGGAATCGGCGTATGCCTCAGAACCATAATCTGCTATTTCATCTGTTAGTTCACCTAAAAAGTTTCCTGTTTCAATAACTTCATCGTTTTCTCCAGCGACAAAAATACAAGAGTCTGTATCGCAGTACAATGCCCTTTGTTTGACTTTGTTAAGGAGCTCGTATAATTTTATACGTGCATATGCAGTCGTAAACGAAGCGATAGGAATATTTGTAGCAGTTGACATGCGTTCGGCTAGTGCATTTTTGACAACTGTTACAACATATTTACAGCCTATTGGAATAACGCTAGTGACTTCATTGTCACATTGATTGATTAGTTCCCATACTTGTTTATCACTAGTACATACTACATCTCCTCTTGTAGGCGTATTTTGTGCAAATTTTCCCCAAAGAGAATTGAGACATAATTTAGCAATGAACCGCATCCCAGGGCTTTTCTTGATATTGTTAATATCAAGTTCGACACCTTCCTTTTCTTTGAAAAGACGGACAAACTCTTTAAGTTTTTCCTCGAAATCAGGATCGTCTTCGTGAATATTATTTGGTGGTCCTGAAGCCTCTGTCTTTATTTTTAAGAAGTGGTTCACATATCCTTCAAATAAAAACTCCTTCTCTTTAAACGACCAAACTTCAAATATTTTAAATATTTCGTACCCCATCTCTAATGCTAACTGAATTTCAGGTGCTGTGTATACACCTTCAATAGCACGTTCATTCTTATCATCACTGCATTTCGCACAATTTTCTTCAACACATTTTACACAGAGTGGAAATATTAATTTATTTTTGGCTCGTTTAGCGAGGACGGGGATGTATAAGTCTTGAGGAGGAAGAATCTTAACGTAAGCTGCACCAAAATATTTATCATTGATACCATTCTTAAATGATTCAATGTCTGGTACTTTATCACCTATTAGTTTTTCAGGCGGGCCACAAGGGTATTTCATTCGTTTCTGAACATAAGGGTAAAGTGATGTATAGTCTAAATACATGATCTTCTGTCCTTTAGTTGGAGGGTAGTAATGTACGAATGGTTCAGTACGGCCTCCAAACAATGAATTGTCTATTATGAGTCTGTTGTTAACAACATCATTGCTAAGACGTTGAATATAGCCGCTAATGCTTATGTTTTCATCGATATGATCAGGATCTTGAATGAATTGGGTCTTTTGTACCTTCCATTCACATTCCCACACACGTACTACATTAAACCCGGCTTCTTTATACCTATCTTCTTGTTTCATGGTGAGATTGTAACGGTCAACAGCCGATACGTTATGTAGCATCCCTTTTCCTTTATTGCAGTCTTTATGTCCATGCCATGCACAGCCATGGTATAGGAAAGCAGTTTTCACTCCTTTAACATAACCAAACCCATCAGGGTAAAGCCATTTGTTCTTAATTTTAAACCCTTTCTCTCCACCGTTGCGAGCGTGCCTTATGTCTATATTGTTCAATTTTTCTTGATACATGAGCCAACGAATTGCTTCATAGGTGAAAGGTTTAGGGTTCTCTCGACCTAGAATAGTGATTTTTTCATCAGGCATAAACACATTTTTATAAAGTGTAAAGCATAAAGATGCAATTGTTGTGTTGTTATCTAGACAATCTATATCAAATTCTTTAATGAAACTACCTCTAAACTTCTCAAAACATTTTCTTAGTATATTAACATCTTGGGCACAGTACTTTTCACATTCTTCATAAATATTGTATTCTTTACCTATAAACTTATTATAGTACTCTTCAAATTCTTGTCTTTCATTTGTTGACATTTTATCTACTTCGAAGAATTTCTTATCAGGAATAGGCCCTTTATAATTCAATGTATCTTCATTTAAAAATGTATAGGGAAAGAAACCTTTGGAATTGTCTTTTTCACTGACACCCATGCATTTAGGCAAGCTTTTCAATGCACATGGTGTGAAAAGCAATGTATCCCTGAAGACTATATTTCCATTCGACCCCATTGAAATGATTTTATTGCCTCTTTTTATAGGACTTCTGCTGATAGAATCTGAACTTGGGTGTGTCAGTAATGATGCATATACGAACTGATGATCAAATTTTCCACCATTATGTGCAGCAACAATCACTTTTGACTCATGATTTTTCTCTGAAAAATCCATCAGGAAATCTATAAATTGATTTACAGGCGTTTTTTCGGTCTCTAATTTAAATGTTCTTGTTCTTGGACCACAATGTAAACATACTTGTTCACCTTCCTTA
>JABUQX010106077.1:20000-35000 GCA_015478945.1 Trachelipus rathkii | reverse complement strand
CCTAATGAAAGACAATATAGCGAACATACTAGCTGTAAAAAAGATTTAATGGTTTGCCCAGAAGTGGACACCATGGTCCCAAGCGTAGATCGTGTGGCTGAGTCGTTGTGCTGATACAGACTGGTTGCGATAGGTCCGGCTAACAGTGTTATCAATTTCGCACGGCGATGATCTGACCGAAATATGTAAACATCGGTTACGAAGTATATTGAGGTGAGAAAACGGTGAACTGAAGGGTGGCTCGACGAACTAGCGTCGCTGCAGAATTCAAGGTAGCCAGTTCATGACGGCAAAGGCAAAGACAACTAATGAGAGCCGATAATCAGGCCAGGAACTTGGCTTCGGTACATCGAGACGGCAGCAAAGTTTAAATCACAAAGGTGCTATGGCTTGTCTTTCAACTGTTGTGCGAAAATAACGGAAAATTGAGCAAAAACTTCGTACGATGAACAAGCGTGTATGGTATCGCCGATTGCCCATAGTAACTTGATTTGAAAAATCGGAGATATCAGAAAATGTCGTATAGTGCTATTTGTCCTGAAAGTAATGGGTAAAATACTTTACCTATCCCCATCTAACGAGGCTGAATGACCCCTTATATAGACCACGACGATAAATCATTGATATAACAGAAGATAGTTAAAGTTATGTTTTGAGGAAAATACCAGAAAAGAATGCGTATATATCTTGCATCTCAGCTGGCCGTAATATGGCACATAAACATGGCCCGATATGGATAACGGCAGTGATCTGCCCGACAGTGTTCGACGATCACGATATTTATTCCATGTGTCGTGGTCTGTCGTGGTGCCCATAATGCATTCTGTTAAAAAACATCAGATATATTGCGTGCAGAAAAAATAGACAGCGCTATGTCTTGGTAAAACTGATCGTAAGGCTGGTTATACGACTGTTGCAAACATCTTGGTGTCGCTACAAAAAGCGAATATCATGCGTAGTAAGAAGAAGCGGATCCCGTGATTTATACATGTTGCTATGATGTCGACCCATACCAGAAGGTAAAGGTGTGATAAAGGAAGAAAGGCTAATAAATTGCGCTCATAGCCCACTGGTAAGCCAGGCTGTTATGTGCGAGAATGTGCTGGAAGGTGATTTAATCGTGTTGCTAGGTCCAGAGGCTAAGTGACCCAAATTGAGACCAGCACACCTGTCCAAATCGGTTATGAACTCTGACTTCGGAAAATCGCCAGTCATGACGCTACGCAGGTGAAGTAAATCATTAAACTGCTATCTGTCATTGACACACCCAGGTCAAGTGTATCATTTAATGTGGTCGAAGATGAAGCTATAGTCTTCAGAGACTGCGACCTTTTTGCACCATGCATTAACGCTCATGAATTGTCAGTGAAGTTTGAATTCCAAGGTTTCTTTCTATACGACACAAATGGTGCATTGGTATAAAGGGCATTCCTGATAGGCTCAGTAACAAAATGTCGGCAAATGAAGACAGAGTGTATCTGTCAAGTTTATAGACAAAAGTACAATGACATGAAGGAATGTGAAAAAGTACTATTCTTGGGTTATTATACTGAAGTGTTTGGCGTGATTTCATTAAAATTTGATATAGATAATCTAGACTCTTTCTTTACAACAATTCTGCTCTTTATGCTTTACACTTTATAGAAAATGTGTTCTAACTATCATATTCGGTCGAAGCCTAAACCTTTCACTGAAACAATTCATGGCCATCGGGGAAAGACAGAACATTCAACACAGGCACGCTCAGCGAGGTTAAAAACCAAACGAAATGGCTGCTGATGAAAACTGAGACAAAAGAATTGGCTTCTTTCATGGTTGATAACGGCATGGTATAAGACTTTGCAACAAAGAGGATAGCACATAACGGCTATCGGCTGTTGACCGACCCTATCACCATATTAAGAAGACAGGTTCTAAAGCCGGGATTATCGTGCGATGATGAAGTGTGGAGAAGTCCTGGGCAATTCATTAGATCTGATCGCCGTGAAAGTATAAGCATTAGCGTTATATTCAACGTCTTAACAGCTCGTGTTCGTGCAACAGACCATAATAGGTGCAATTCGTGTTCGGAAGGCGCGATCGCTACGACCGCGGCTGCCTGTGATTCGAGGCGTGGCTGCGTGACACCTGCTGTAGATGATAAGACACCGAACGATAGTCGGCTAAATGGTATCAGCGATAAGTATTTTGGTGCGGCTTACATGTCCAGAACTACATCCCCGTCTCAAACGGCAAAAGTGATACTAAACCGCAAAAATCATGTGAAAACAACCGCGAAATGATATATGACAAATGAGCGTATGTGAAAAGACCAGCACAACACCTGGTCTGTTCCAACGTGAAATGGGATGCTGAAAACCTGAACAAAAATGACGAGTTCGGTGCGAAGGACCACGACGGCTATGTGAACCACTTCTTAAACAAAGACGAGACTCAGAACCGCTAATATCGGCGAACGATCTATTTCGAGGAAGCCAAAAATCTTTCGGAAAGGAAAGAGGAATCGAGCGATATTAACAATATCAGAAAACCTGAGGATGCGATTCTTCAAAAATTATGGTCTCGAGAGAAAATTTACCATCGCCTGGGAGATATTGTATGTACTGGTGATAAATGGCTATGGAGCTAATGTGTTGTGAAGTCGCAGCGTGTGTTGTGGCAGTTGTCAAAAATGCGCTGGCGCCAGGCGCATGTCAGCCTTTATTCCTATCAAACTCGTTTGCATCTGTCTCGCTCACCCAGCAAAAATCGAGCAGAACATACCAGACTCTTATAAGCTGGACGCAAGCGATGGTTGTGGCGCCGAAGCACAGGTGAACTGCTGAGTAGTAACGGTCTGGTTACTGAGGCAGCTGCCATTGTGTGTGCTGGACCCTAAATCTATGCTGACCAAGTAAGGCTTTGAATGAAGGCTCACTAAGCTACTGTTAATGAAAGCAAAGTGCACAATGTGCAAAGGATACTATTGGTACGAAAGTGTTAAAGTGTGTTTAACAAAGCCAGTATGGCTCGATGAGTCATTATTTTGTGACCCAGATGATTTGGTGGCGTGGCTGAATGGCTGACGACCGACAGCGATGACTGTTCGAACGATGGACTACCGCAAAGCTGCACCGCGGCGAACGTCTGGAATCTGCTGAGTACGGGAAGAGGATTGTGATTGTGTGCTGTATTGCAAGGTGTTGTATTGGTGATGATACATCATTCCAGCATCGATAGCGACTAACTGGCCAAAATTCATCGCACTACATCATATGGTATAAGAACACATTAATTTTCCATTTAATATAATATAAATATTTATCTGTAATACTGTATAATATTCTCTTCCGTACCTGAATATTAAAATGGCCAAATAGCTAAAGTTGGCCACATTAACCGCTACATGAAGCATTTGCATGTTTCGTGTTGACACTTTCTGTTCAGTATTAACAATGTGTCTGTAAACTACTATCAGTACTGTAGCAATGTAATATTGTCCTATTATTGATAATAGACTTTCATTGAACCTTAGTTGATTACAAAAGTTAGGTTCGCATACCGAGTAAATCTTTGTTAAATATTACCGTATTTAATGTGAAATTAACATTGATATGTTGTGATATGTTTGAAAAAGTGTGAATAGGTTACGTTTTTAAAAATATATAAACTTTACTGTTGTTAAGTGTGGAACTTTGTTAATGTTATCAGTTTATCCGTGTTTAAGGTGCTTTAGGCTTGTCGTTGTACATTATATTTTTAGTTCAGATGATGCTATGTTTGCTTTATTAGTGTGAAAACTTTGTTACGTTAGCATATATTCGTTGATCAGTGTATAAAGAACTTGATTTTATGTTATGCTTATCCAAAATCATACTCGAAATGTGACTTGAAACAATAGATCAATAGATCAATATAGATCACAGAATGGTGGAAGGTGGGGTGGGTGGTTTGATTTACTGATTTACTGATTTAGGGTATGTAAAAACGTAAATTTTTACGTTATAATGATGAAAAAGTATAAAAAAAATTTAACAAAACAAAAAGTTTTAAAGAAATAAAAATAAAAAATAAAACTTATATAAAAAATTAAAACACAAAGTATAAATCTAAAATAAAAACTTAAAAAAAAAAAAAAAAAAAAAAAAAAAAAAAAAAAAAAAAAAAAAAAAAAAAAAAAATTAAACACAAAGTATAAATGCAAAATAAAACTTATAAAAAATAAAGTTAGAAAAATAAATTTAAATAAAAATAAAAAATAAAAATGAAAAAATAAAATTAAAAAAATTAAACACAAAGTATAAATGTAAAATAAAAACATAAAAAAAAAAGCAAACAATATATGCATGTTTCAATTTAAGGAAAAAAAAATTATATTAGTTAGCGTTTATAAAAAGAAAATGAGATTTGAAAATATAAATGTCAGTCTTCAACGTTTAGAAAGACGGGTTATCTTTGCAAGATGCAATGCAATTGACGATATGTACATGTTAGAACAGAATCAGTTATGTGAACAGTAATGATCTTGTATTATTAAACGAATGTTTACTAACTAGGCACCGCACCGGCTCCAACACCGGTGTCGGTACCAACTCTGAATCCTTCTCCTACTCCTCCTTCCTCATTCTTCCTTCTTCCTCATTCTTCTTCCTCTCTTCTTCTTCCTTTCTTCTTCTCCCTCTGTTTTGCATTCCATGCATTTCTTCTTTTTTCAACTGGGGACCCCCCTCTGGGGGTCTCTAGACTCCGAATCCGAATCCGACTCCTTTGGAACCATCAAAAATGATCTATCGATCATTTAAAACCTTCTAGGAACCAAAAAGCCCCCTTTGGGGGGCTCCGCCCCACTTTTGGGGCTAAAATCCTTGAGTTCAGGCTCAGAACCTCGGAAGTCGGTCTTCCAGACCTTAAATTCGGTCTCACCGACCTTGAAAACCCTAACTTTGACGTATCAAACGTCAAAATCTAATGAAATGATGGAAATTTCCAAGTCAGATGCCGACATGACTGGAATTTCCAAAACCTTCCAAAATAATTTTCAAGTCTTTGCCTTCGACGTGCAGGGCTGTCAATGGGAAAAATCCCCAAAATCCTCCGGAGTTGGGGATCTTGACCTGAATTATGGACAGAATGCTAAAAAAAAGTAGCTAAAAATCAAGGCCAAAAAAGGTCAAGGTCAAAATCCTTGGATGGGGTAAAAAAGGTCAGGGTGGGGTAAAACAGGCCACTTTTGGGGTAAAACAGGCCACTTTCCGTTTCAAAACGTTAAAAAAGTAGCCAAATTAGTAAAAAAATGGCTAAAATTAGTAAAAAAGTACCAAAAAAGCTCAAAATTAGCGGATTAGGTTGCCAAATTTAACGGATTAGGTTGCCAAATTTAACGGACGTCAGTCTGGCCGTCAGTTTCCCCCCCTATACTAATAATAATAATAATAATAATAATAATAATAATAATAATAATAATAATAATAATAATAATAATAATAATAATAATAATAATAATAATAATAAATAAGAATAAGAATAATAAGTTGCTTAGATCTTAAGTTTCATCCTTGTTTGATTTCGAAAACGTATGTTAGTTAAAATTTCACTTCTTTTTAAGTACTAACTTAGTATAATAAAATATTTAAAAACTTTTTTTTATTTATATTTGAGAAAACCATTTAATCCCAAGCTGTTGTAAAGATTTTTTTTTATAAAATAATCCATACCACCGTCAAACTATTTATAGGAATAACCTCTCACGTTCTATATTCAACTCTCTTGTTCCAATAATTTTCCTTTTTATTTAATCAGCTCCTCGTACCCTCGAACAGTGAGTGGTGTTTCATTGTTATTAATTTCAAACCTCAAAATCCTTTATTATTATTATTATTATTATTATTATTATTATTATTATTATTATTATTATTATTATTATTATTATTATTATTATTATTATTATTATTATTATTATTATTATTATTATTATTAATTATTATTATTATTATTATAATTATTATTATTATTATTGCAGCGGAGCCGATAACTTATTCCGGCTAAACTTCCCCCTCTCTCCCCCCCAAAAAAACTCCCCTGCTCCGGTTCTCGTCTCCGAATTCCTGATTACACAGGCCTGCATTTTTTCACTTTTGAAAAATTGTTTTTAGTTTAACTGTTGAACTTTATGTTTTTTGATGTGCTGAATCCAAATATGACAGCAGTTGTTCTCTACCACGTAAGGATTTTTCACAAAACGCAATGACAAGTCATGAAGGATAAACAGTAAATACTTATCAATAATGGTTAATTAAAAGTGTTATAAATTGAAACATTTATTTAAATTTGAAAGTAAATAGGTATATAAGGTGAAAAATATGTGTAAAACAAATATATGAAAATGAAACTTACAAATTAATAGCAGGGCGCAAATTTAAAGTCGACCTTACTCAGATGCATATTAGCGTTTTCGCTGATTTTGAAAGCTTCCTTTCTGACTTTTCCTTTTATATGTTGCTACTTCAGTTTCTCGAAGCAAACCCCAGCAGTAGTCCGCTATCATACTAGTATTCCAGCGACCCTGGTACCTCCTCTCCATTTCTTTCACATCTTGGTGGAAGCGCTCGCCTTGCTCTTCGCTAACAGCTCCTAGATTTTCTGGAAAGTAGTCCAAATGAGAATGAAGAAAGTGCAGCTTAAGGCTCATCGAACACCCCAGTTCTCTCAAATTTTGTAGCATATCTTCCACGATTGTCTTGAAATTTGTGTCTTTATTGTTTCCAAGAAACTTACTACTTCCTTGAATGACAGCCATGCAACTTTTTCTTTAACATCCATTTTCGTTTCAAACTGTGGGTCTTTCATTAGTTTTCGAATATCAGGACCGACAAATACTCCCTCTTTAATTTTTGCATCGGATAATACAGATAATTTGTCCCTTAGGTATTTGAAACATTCCCCTTCCTTAGAGAGAGCTTTTGTAAACTGCTTCATTATGCCAAGTTTGATGTGAAGTGGAGGCAGGAGTACGTTCTTTGGGTCCACAAGGTTTTCTTTCATGACGTTCTTTATTCCAATTTCAAACCCAGATCTCCTCGTCCACTCCTTTTGTATCCAATGCTGGGCTTTGTTTCGAATGTCCCACTCACACAAGAAACAAGGGTATTTGGTGTACCCGCCTTGCTGTCCTAGAAGCATGGAAATCACTTTCAAATCTCCACATATAGTCCACTCATGGTCCTTGTATTTTAACTTTGACAAAATCATACTCAGATTCTCGTAACGTTCTTTCAAATAAACAGAATGAGCAACTGGTACTGAGGCAAACTTATTGCCATTATGAAGGAGGACCACCTTTAGACTTTGTTTGGACGAATCAATAAACAACCTCCACTCCTTTACATCATAGTTTACATTGAACATACTTAACAGCCCAGTGATATCATTGCAGAATATTAGTTCATCTTCTTGAGAAAAGTATTGAAGAAAATCTCTTTCTCTTTTTCTATACCATGAAAATGATGTACCTGGTGCTAATAAATTTTTTCCCTTCAACCTTGAGCCTAACAATTCGGCTGACTCCTTCGGTAGATCTAAATCCCTCACAAGATCATTTAATTCTGGTTGTGTCAACAATTGAGGCTCGTTGTTATAACCACTAAACTCTTCACCAGAGCTGCTCCCTTCAGTGTCAGTATCATAAGATGTCGCAAAATCATCTAACGAACTTGGTGGAGTTGGTACAGGGACATCAGGACCATGATCAACAGGACGCATTGCGGATGGAAGATTTGGATACGAAATTACTTTTTTGTTTTTCAAGTTATAACCCGCAACATTGGTCGAGCATATATATATATATATATATATATATATATATATATATATATATATATATATATTGACTTATATATATATATATATATATATATATATATATATATATATGAAGGTTCTTGTTACTCCTTGTTTAATATTTGTGGGTAACATTTACTACCAAACAGTGTAAACACAGCCTTATAAAGACAGCAAGAGAAAATAACTAAGAAAATGATTACACGTGATTTGTGAAAAAACCTTACGTGATGGAGGGAAATGGATGTTATTTTCGAATTCAGCACACCAAAATACATGGAAATAAGACAATTTCATAGAAAAAATTCAAATGCAGGCCTGTGTTATTATTATTATAATTCTTAACTTCATTGAGTGAAACACTTACTTTGGTTCTTCGTCAGCGGGTTGGGCTTATCCTCCTGCAGATAAAAAAACATTGCAGAATGGATATGAAGAGGAATTTTCCAACAATATAATTAGTGTGGTCCAGAATAATTAATGTAAAAACAAGATATACTGGAAATTTTCTCATCTAATATATATATATAATATATATATATATATATATATATTATATTTATATATATATATATATATATATATATACATATATATATATATATATATATATATATATATATATATATATATATATATATATATATATATATATATATATATATATATATATATATATATATTTTTATTTTTCTTTTATCCTCTCTACTTATTGTATGTGTCCACGCTCTTCTGATATGAGAAACGGGCGTCCACTTTGAGATATTGTGCCTCCACAGCAGGCCGGACAGATATCCGGTCAGAAAAAATGAATCAAAACTATCTAATGTCCGTTAGGTTCGAGAAGTCTAGTAGGAGATGTCCTGTGTCGTCAATTGTCAGGGAGGGACATCTATGACAGTGGTGAGGACGCGCTATAAATTTTATATTTATATTCTTCAAGGCAGGATGGTTCCCAGAAAGTAAACGGGACAACATTACTCTGGTTTGAAGGTCCAAAATTTGTTCTGTGGGGGATATTTCTGGCGGACGTGCCTGGAGTATGGTGTTATTTGGGTATGCGGAGATCGTTCTTTGGGTTAACTGAGTGTGGATGTGTTTAATGATGGGAGTATCTGGGGCGGGGAAGGGAGTGCGTTGTAAATGTCTGAGTAGTACAGAGTTGGTGTGATCATTTTCCTACTCGGTGGAAGGGGCTGCTGTGATGTATGATGTAGGGGTGGTCTATTGAAAGTAACTTGCTGTATAATTGGCAGCACATCATGTCGAGATGGGCACTTACTGGAAGAATTTTTGTTTCGGTTAGTAAGTGAGGGATGGGAGTGGAGGGAAGACAGCCTTTATTATTCTAAGAGCTTTATTTTGTACTACTTCTAGTTTTTGCTTATTGGACTGTGATATTGCTGGTGCCCAGGCTGGTGATGCATAGTTTAAAAAGGGACGGAGGTACTGCCTGTATACTATTGAGAGGGTTTCTTTGTTTTGGCCAAAATTTGTTCCGGTTAATGTTTTCATCGCGTTTAATTTATGTGTGGCTCTAGATGTAATATTGTTTATGTGGGAGATAAATGTCATGTGTGTATCGAAGGTTAAGCTCAAGGTAGCTGGTTGTTTATTAAGAGGAAGTCTAATATTTGAAAGAAGCACATTTGGATGGGTGTTGGAGTCTCGTTTATTTGGTGTAAGTAGTGTGATGGAGGACTTTTCAGGGGAGACAGTCATTCTGTTAGTTGATAGCCATTGTTCAAGTTGATTTATATATTGATGTAGTTCTCTTTTATTGGGTGTAAGTAGTGTGATGAAGAACTTTTGAGCGGAGACAGTCATTCTATTAGTTGATATTCATTGTTCAAGTTGATTTATATATAGATGTATTGGTGTATGATTGTTAGGTCTTCTATATAGCTGCTATTTTTTATAGATGGGGTTGTGGGTTGAGGTAGGTCATGCATAAAAAGATTAAAGAGTGTTGGTGATAGAATGGCGCCTTGGGGGACTCCATTATTTAGTTTGTGCGTACTGGAAGGGTGGCGTCCTTGTATGACTTTAGCTGTACGTCCGGGTAGGAAGTTTGCAATTATTTCCTAGTCATTGATATTTATTTCTTTCTGTATTTAATACTTTATCTATTAGGAGAATATTAAATTCCTTGGCGTGGAACTATATAGAAAGCCTTGTTTATGTATTTTGCTACTAGATGAGTACGTTTGGAGGGGGAGGGGAGGGAGAACTTGGTTAAATACTGTGAGAATTGCTTTTTGTTAGATTGGTGAGTAATGTGGTGATGGAATGTTTTTGTCTGAATCCATGTTGGGTATCTGAGAGGGGGATAGTAGAGGAGATGCTATTTAGCATTACTCTCTCTAATAATTTAGTTATTGTAGGGAGTAATGATATAGGTCTGTATGAAGCTTGGTTATTGAGTGGTATGTTAGGTTTTAATATGGGGATTATGTTTGCGTGTTTGCACTTTGCAGCAAGGTGGGATAGTGTTAGTTTTGCCAAGCTATATTGAATATTTGCCTTAGCTTTAATATGGCGTTAGTTCCTAAGTGTTTGAGGTGAATATTGGATATCTTGTCAGGACCCTCTGCTTGTGGGTTTTTGAGGTTTTTGAGGTTTTTGAGGTTTTTGATGGTGCTAAGCACTTCTAAGGGAGTGAATGCGGGATTTTCTTAGTTGTTCTTCAATTTCTTAAGCCGTTTAATTGTTAATTTATTTGTGCGAATTGGAGGTTTATGACTTATTTTGGATTAGTCTGACATAATGATGTTTATTAATAGGGCTGGGGATTTTATGAATTTTTTTTACAGATGGCTTCGTGCATTGATGGGTGTTATAATTTGTGATGTCAATTTTATATACATTATTCGATATAATTATGTTGTATTGGTTTTAAGGCTTATTGTTCCGGTTTAATGTTGCAAATTTATATTTGAGTTGATTAAGTTATTTATTCTATTGTTGAGGTCAATGATTTGGTTAATTTGATCTTGATTTAGCTTTCTGTTTTGCCAGAGGGAGTTTATTTTTTGCTTTATTAGGATGTCTATTTCTGGTGAAAAATTGGAATTAAAATGTTTGATATATCCCTTGGGATATTTTTTTTGGATTCTTAATATATAGTTTATTTTAGTGTTGGATTGTTTAGATATATATATATATATATATATATATATATATATATATATATATACTATATATATATATATATATATATATATATATATATATATATATATATCACGTTATATACATATATATATATATATATATATATATATATATATAAACTGTCCTCCCCCAGGAAGGTCATGGCCTTCTAGGAAAACCACGACCTGTCAGTGGGACCCATCGAGAAAGGTCCTTGGGTTACACGGGCCTAACGGCTAAATCCGCTGGCTGCCCAGGCCTATCGCGGATGCCGGAAAGTTTTCCCATTAGTAGCAAAGCACGTTACCAATGTACTCATTAACGTGTGAGTGGGACGAAACTGGAGATAATTGAGAATAACATTCTCTCGCTCCCGCAGTCTCGAACCTGGACCATCTCGCTCGCTAGGCGAGTGCTCTATCTCTGAACTGAGCCACATATATATATATATATATATATATATATATATATATATATATATATATATATATATATATATATATATATATATATATATATATATATATATATATATATATATATATATATATATATATATATATATATAGTCAGCATCCCGAAAAAGCCAGGCATGTAACTAAAAACTATAACAGCTACAAAAAAAAAAAAAAACATTTTATTAATCAGGAGATTTTTATCCATGTTTTTTTTAAAAAAAATAAATAAAATAACGCTTTTGAAAAATTTAAAATTGTTAAAAATGATGGAAAGCTGTATGATAAGCATCGTTTTTTGAGAATTACGAAGGAGCTCGAAGTACCGAGAAAGCGCGCAAAGTTGCCAAATGTTGATTTTTTTTAACTAAAGAATACCCCACGGGTAAAACTTAAAGATGGACAGAGTCGGGGTTTCTCGGCCTACCGGGGGACGACGGGGGGACTTCGTCCCCCTCTGTCCCTCCGTCGGCTCGAACCCCCTAAAAAGGATATAAAAAGAAAAAATAACATTTTCTCCAAAGCGTAAAAATAAAATACTATTTGGTAACTCTTGCTCTCATGAACTACTGCAGGAATTCAAGGTCAATCACAGCGTACGCTTGCCAGATCTAAGATTATACTAATATTTAAGGTGTTAATAAATATTAGAATAAAATAATTTTTAAGTTTCATCGATGAAATTACTTGCTGAAATCAAAAATGTTATTTATTTTCCTGTAGATGTTATAGTTTTCTAGTTACATGCCTGGCCTCTTCGGGATGCTAGCCTATATATATATATATATATATATATATATATATATATATATATATATATATATATATATATATATATATATATATATATATATATATATAAATAAGATATATATTTTGTTTTTTATATATATATATATATATATATATATATATATATATATATATATATATATATATATATATATATATATATATATATATATATATATATATATATATATATAGTTATAGTTTTTTATTACAATAATAATATATATATATATATATATATATATATAACATATATATATATATATATATATATATAAATATATATATATATATATTGTTACACCCTTGAGATGACATTCATCTATCTATTGCTTTTTGCTCGTTTCTATTTGAGCATTTTGCGGAATTTAAAACTGGATACACATAGTTTTAGTGAACATACTTATTATTTGGAAGTTAAATTCTTACATCTAAATTAAAACACTACATTAATACAATATACTATATTTAATATAATATAATATAATATAATATAATATAATATAATATAATAATATAATATAATATAATATAATATAATAGCGTTCATTAGGTTTTAAAATTAGTACCTATTCGTATTAATGACCTAGTGTTTTTTTAGATGTAAGAATTTAACTTCAATATGTTCAATAAATCTATAAAAGTGTATCCAGACAGTCGGGAAAATACTCAAAACTGAGCTGCAATAGTAGTGATGGACCGGATGAAAATTTGACTGTTTTGCGGATGCGGATGCCGGATGCGGATCTTAAAGAAGAAGAGGATGCGGATGCGGATGTGGATGCCGGATCTTAAAGTAGATGAGGATGCGGATGCGGATGCGGATGCGGATGTTTACTCTTTGATAAATTAAAATTAAAAATATATATATATATATATATATATATATATATATATATATATATATATATATATATATATATATATATATATATATATAATAATATATATATATATACAGCTGTCACCAACACTCACGGGCAGAGCCCTATTCAAGGAGGGGGTGTTGCATACCCCAAAATTTCATCCGCTAGCGCAAATTACACAGATGAGCACAGACGGAAGTTATAAAATAAATAGAATAAATTCAGCAGGAAATACAGAAGATGGAAGGGAATTCCACAGAAGAGAGGTGGCAGGAAAGAAGGAGCACCGCAGCGAACTAGCCTGGAGTTACCAAAATCAACACAAAACTCGTGCACAGACACAGCACCCCTTGTGCTATGAGAGCGTCGTAAAGGTGGTGGTACGTGAGTGATAAGTTCCCTCGAACACCTGTCGCTACGGTACCTATAGAAAAGAGATAAAGTACAAACATCGAACCGCAAAGATAGAAGGTCAATTGAATTGGAAAGTACAGAACAGTTTTTAAGCCTTTTGGCCTTTGACAAGACCGGGGAAACAATTCCCAGATATGAGAACAATACTCCAATACAAGGGCAGATGAGACCCTTGTATAGCTGGAGTAACTGAGAAGAGAAAAAAAAAGTCTTGCAGTCTAAAAAGAACTCCCAGTTTCTATGAGGCCGCCCTAGCAACCGTTGTGATGTAGGGTTTCCAAGACATTTTTTGGTTTATGTTAAGGCCAAGGATGTTTATATTGTCAACAGGAGAGACGAGAGAACCGTCGAAGAGATAGGAAAGTTAGAAAGGGGTTTTAGAGGAGATTTGTAGAAGTTGAGTTTTAAAAGAATTGAATAGACGACCCCACCCGCAAATTCTATCCAGATCAGCGAGAATAGAATCGGAAGGATTAAGACGGGAGGCAATTCTAGAAGTAAAAGAAGGAGTAGAGGTGAAATAGGTTGAGCAGAGGTCGAATCATCAGCATGGTGGATAGAGTTAGATTGTGCAGGTGAAGATCATTAATGAGAAATAGAATAGCTTATGAAATAAAAAAGGAGCGTTAGGAACACCACTATTGATAAGAAAGGAGGAAGAAGTCGCTCCATCAGCCACAGCCGATATTGAGCGACGAAGAAAGCTAGACAAGATTAAGCAAAGAGAGGAGGAAACCCAAAGAATGGGGCTTGGAGAGCAGTGAAGCGTGCCATACCCGGTCAAATGCTTTGGATATATCGTCGCGCCACCACGCAAGTCTCCCAGTAGTTCTAAGAGCGGAAAACCATAAATCGGTTAAAAATAGGAAAGTATATCGCCAGTAGACCTTGAACGCCGAAAGCCATTGCTGGCGATCGGAAAAAGAATAGAGATTCAGATGGTCTAAGAAGTAGAGAATTAAGAGGGTTTAAGATCTTAGATGAGAATACAAGTGAGCTAGCTATGGGACGGCGATAGTTAGAAGGATCAGAGCGGCTTCCCTTTTTCGGAATAGGTTGGACGTTACCCCATTTCAACTCTGAGGGAAAGTGTTAGTGTAGACATATAGAATATAGTTGAACGAGGGCCGGGGTCGGCGCAAGCACCTTCCTCAAAAATGCCATCCGGGCCACCCGCCTTTCTAACGTTCATAGATCTCAGGGGCACCCGATCAAGTGTGATCTCAGGCAAAAACATAGGACACCTGAGAGGAGAAGGAGGGGATACTTAGAATCCGTCAGGGTTGCAGGTGAAATAGGAGGCCGAAGGGTGGCCTTTCGGCCGGGGAAGTTGGAGAGTTAGCAACAGAGCCATCCCAGATCGAATAAGAGGAGGAAAGGATGATTTTCAGAAGTTGTTAGATTTTTGGCGAGAGGCCAGAAAGATTTGTCAGTAGGAGAAACAAGGAGGGTAAGCGCACTTTCGTTTGATGAAAGCCCGCTTGTTTATCTCGAAAGTATCCCTG
>JABUQX010106077.1:12500-15000 GCA_015478945.1 Trachelipus rathkii | reverse complement strand
AAGACACGTTTTCTTTCTTGAAAAGAAAACTGACAAATCAATTTTTTTAAGGAAAACTCTTTAATTTTTTTTCCAAAAAATTAATTAATATGTTCTATTTTTAGCTTGGAACATACTTGTTATTTTTGAAAATTTGTTAAAATAATTTTTCAAAAATCATACTTATTATTATTATTATTATTATTATTATTATTATTATTATTATTATTATTATTATTATTATTATTATTATATATTATTATTATTATTATTATTATTATTATTATTATTATTATTATTATTATTATTATTATTATTGTTATTATTATTATTATTATTATTATTATTATTATTATTATTATTATTATTATTATTATTATTATTATTATTATTATTATTATTATTATTATTATTATTATTATTATTATTATATTATTATTATTATTATTATTATTATTATTATTATTATTATTATTATTATTATTATTATTATTATTATTATTATTATTATTATTATTATTAAATAAGATTGCCTCAGTTTTATACATTAAATATTAAGATACTTTACATTGCTATAGCATCGAGTGAGAACAATTGCAAGGCACCTATTTTCAGAATATTCTATGAAAATATAGTCTTTATCTAATGAAGGATATTTTAAAGTCTATTATATTCCTATGCTTTTTTTATAAGTTGAAAAATATTTTTATTCACGATTCATGAAAGTTTCAGGGACAATTTTGAAATCCAAATCCTCCATCCTACTTACAAGTGTGGAGTAATATTTATTTAAAATCGGCATTGTCTGCAATTTAAATTTTGTTGTATTTTAGAAAATGTGGAGTGCATTAAAAAAATATGTTTGAAAGCAAAGCATCAAGAATGGAACATCATTAGAAAATTTTCCCCTTTCTAACTTCACAAGGTGTTGACATGCAACAGAGTGATTTTGAGATGTTTAATTTATAGTTTTTCTTTTATTTATATTTAATATATATATATATATATATATATATATATATATATATATATATATATATATATATATATATATATATATATATATATATATATATATATATATATATATATATATATATATATATATATATATATATATATATATATATATATATATATATATATGACCTTTTTTACTTCATCACGACATTTATTATTTTCTGACAAATGAATGCATTCGAACAAAAAATTCAGCTTTAACCTAAATTAAAAAATAAGAAATATTCTTACGAAATAAATATCTTCAATTTAAATACCGTTTTTCGATTTTGCATTTGTGCTTACGCTCGATAAGACAAATTCTTACGCATTTTAAGAACGGTTTCGTGCCAAAACGACCGCGAATGAATTCTTATTCTTATAAACTTGTTTACAAACATTACAAAAATCATAATCAGTGTTTGGAATGATGTTGGGGAGGATCTCTCTCTCTCTCTCTCTCTCTCTCTCTCTCTCTCTCTCTCTCTCTCTCTCTCTCTCTCTCTCTCTCTCTCTCTCTCTCTCTCTCTCTCTATATATATATATATATATATATATATATATATATATATATATATATATATATATATATATATATATATATATATATATATATATATATATTATATATATGTCAGTCTCTAGAAGAGACACAATACATATCTCAAAAACTACAATAGCTACGAAAGGAATACATTGCTGGAATGCTGGTCCAATTTTAGTGCGGAAAATGTAAAAAAAAATATATATATATATATATATATATATATATATATATATATATATATATATATATATATATATATATATATATATATATATATATATATATATATATATATATATATATATATATACTATATATATATATATATATATATATATATATATATATATATATATATATATATATATATATATATATATATATATATATATATATATATATATATATATATATATATATATCAAAAACTACAATAGCTACAGCGAAAAGAAATACATTTTTGGAATCCTCGTAAAATTTTGGATAGGAAAATGTAAAAAAATAAAAAAATAAAAAAAATTATTGTTAATAATTATAGTAATATGATTAGAGAGCCTATTTAGAGACCTTTTATTGATTACTCGTTAAAATAAATAGACTTTCTATTAAATTTTGCTTTTTTTTTTAACTAAAGAATACCCCAAGGGTATACCGCACCGATGGCAGGAGTCGGGGTCTCTCGGCCTTCCGGGGAACTACGGGGTAGGACTAATTCCCTTTGGTATTTGGATGTCGCGGGGGTTCCTCCGCCCCTCCCCTACGGGGTATGGAAAACGTCCCCCCCTGTGTTCCCCGTCGGCTCGAGCCCCCTAAATTGCCTTGTAATACCTTTACAAATAATATATATATATACTATGTCCCAGCACCCCCAAAAAAAAAAGCCAATTTTTATGTTTATTTTTTTTTTTTTTATCTTTAGCAGGATGTCAATAATGTATTTCATTTCCCTGTAATTTTATTTTTTTTTTTTTTTAC
>JABUQX010106077.1:0-2500 GCA_015478945.1 Trachelipus rathkii | reverse complement strand
ATATATATATATATATATATATATATATATATATATATATATATATATATATATATATATATATATATATATATACATATTCATATGAAAATATATATATATATATATATATATATATATATATATATATATATATATATATATATATATATATATATATATATATATATATATATATATATATAAATTTTGCTGAAGGAAAAAATTAAAGACTCCTTTACTGCTTTTTCCTTTTTCTTTTACTATCACAAAAGTTTTAGTACCCTATTTGTTTTCAATACATTATCGTTAATAAGTTGTTTGAGGGGCAACAAAGCAATTTCCTCCTCCAAGTTTTCTGCAGTGCAATTCAATGAACGTGGGCAATTACTGCTTTTGAAATGGCCTAAGTATGCAACGCTTCGAGGTACAGTTCGTAATTTGGCAAGTGAAGCTGCAAAATATAAATAATATTCATAAATGTCTTTTGTTAATTCTGTATTTATTTTATTTTATTTTATTCTATGTATGTATGCATGTATGTATGTACCATTATTATTATTATTATTATTATTATTATTATTATTATTATTATTATTATTATTATTATTATTATTATTATTATTATTATTATTATTATTATTATTATTATTATTATTATTATTATTATTATTATTATTATTATTATTATTATTATTATTATTATTATTATTATTCTTATTATATTGTTACATTATATTGTTATTAATATCCTTGTTCTTATTTTAATATTATTATAATTAGTATTGTTCATTGCATTATATTTTAATATGTATTAAACATTGACGCTTAAAGGAAACCATTGCAGTAGTATACGTAGTAGTTATGGCGATGGGAAAGGTGGTCGTAATGGTGGTGATGGTGGTGATGGTGGTGATGGTGGTGATGGTGGCAATGGTAGTGGTGGCGGTGCTGGTGGTGATGGTAGTGGTGGTCATGAGAAGACTTACTAAATTTTGATTTTAATCCTAGAAGTGGTATATGAATGTTCATCCAAGTTAATTGTCTGGTATCGTAAATGGTTTTACCATTCTCTTCTTTGGCAGTTAGTTTGGTTCTGGTGTTATGCTTCAACACATAAAACTTATCTGAGAAGTTTTTCGTTAAGAAACTTGGTTTCATATCTTTGTAGAAGAATTTCCATTTTAAAAAGAAACTTTCGGGTTCTCTTCGTTCTTTGGACCTAAAAAGATAATTATAATTGTGAAATTATTTCTACGAATAAAAATTATTCAAAAATTATTTTGAGAATAGAATAAAAATAATTTTATTGCAGTCATGCTATAGCAAATATTTTCTTTCAAATATGGCAATAACGATTTCATCAGACAGATATATTTCTCTAAATAAAATTACAATAGTATTTTTATATTAAATTCGAAAATGACTTTTATTACTCTCTCTCTCTCTCTCTCTCTCTCTCTCTCTCTCTCTCTCTCTCTCTCTCTCTCTCTCTCTCTCTCTCTCTCTCAATGCAAAAATAAAAATTTGCCTTAAAATCAGTGCAACGTGGCATGAACAAAACATTTCTTCAAGAAAAAAAAGTTAAATTTATTTTAAGAGAGAGAGAGAGAGAGAGAGAGAGAGAGAGAGAGAGAGAGAGAGAGAGAGAGAGAGAGAGAGAGAGAGAGAGAGAGAGAGAGAGAGAGATTTTCTTACAAGAACCGAAGGAGCCCTGAAGAGGTTTTGTGTTTCTTCAAGACAGGAACTTCGTCGGAATCGAAAATTCCCAAATAATCGAAATAATTTTTATTTCTTTGACGCAGTCGTTGATGTAGAGATGTTGAGGTCCCACAAATCCCACTTTCTCACCTATTGACCAAAGTCTGAAATTTTAACAACTTTTTAACCTAACTTAAAACAAGGGCTGCCGAATCGGAGCCAGATCCGGAGCCGGAGTCGAAGCCGGAGCCGGAGCCGGAGCCAGGGCAGGAGTCGGAGCCGCAGCCGCAGCTAGAACCGGCAAACTAATTTCCCGACGACGCAGATCTGCTCGAAAAGAAATTGAATAGAATCATAAAGTACTATATAATAATTATAATTATTTATCAAATATGATTGTTTATTTTGTTGGTTTATAGATTATTATTATTATTATTATTATTATTATTATTATTATTATTATTATTATTATTATTATTATTATTATTATTATTATTATTATTATTATTATTATTATTATTATTATTATTATTATTATTATTATTATTATTATTATTATTATTATATATTATTATTATTATTATTATTATTATTATTATTATTATTATTATTATTATTATTATTATTATTATTATTATTATTATTATTATTATTATTATTATTATTATTATTATTATTATTTATTATTATTAATATTATTATTATATATTATTATTATTATTAGTATTATTATTATTATTATTATTATTATTATTATTATTATTATTATTATTATTATTATTATTATTATTATTATTATTATTATTATTATTATTATTAT
>JABUQX010106076.1:17500-19539 GCA_015478945.1 Trachelipus rathkii | reverse complement strand
TAGAATTCAATCCTCACGGCATAGCCTATTCAAAGGAATTCTCTATTTAATCACACCTCACCGGGCATAGCCCTATTCAAGAGAACTTCTCTAGTAAATTCACACCTCACGGGCATAGCCTATTCAAGAGAACTCCTTTAGGTAATTCACACCTCAACGGCATACCCTATTCAAGAGGGAACTTCTCTAGTAATCACACCGCACTGCAGCTATTCAAGGAAAACTTCTCTACTTAATTCACACCTCACGGGCATAGCCTATTCAAGGAGGGGAACTTCTCTAGTAATTCACACCTCACGGGCATACCATTCAAGGAAGGGAACTTCTCTATTTAATTCACACCTCACGCGGGTATAGCCCTATTCAAGGAGGGGAACTTCTCTAGGTAATTCACACCTCACGGGCATAGCCCTATTCAAGGAGGGGAACTTCTCTAGGTAATTCACACCTCACGGGCATAGCCCTATTCAAGGAGGGGAACTTCTCTAGGCCATTATTCAAGCTCAGAGATCTATTCAAGGCAAGGATTCTTCTAGTAATCATACCTTCGGGCATAACCCTATTCAAGGAGGGGAACTTCTCTAGCCCTTTCGACGCTCTCGGGACATATATGTCCCACAAGAAAATAAAATTTCATTTTGGGACAAATATTACCCAAAAAACATAGTATTATAAGGCTTACCGACATTTAGAGTTCTGTTCGGTGCCAGACGTACGATTTGAGCGATATTTGAAAAAAAATTATCGCACCTACTACAGGTAGAACGTACTTGTTTCTGCAAAAGTCAACAAATGTAATGCTTGAAGTAAGTTTTTAATTGCTTTTTATTTAGTGTTTTTTCATGAATATACTAAAATCATGTGTGTAACATGTGTTTAATGTTTCAAGAGTTATATAATAGAATTTATAATTGTTACATTTTAGGATATAGCTAAAAAATACTTCATGGTACTATATTGTCCCTTCCGCGTTTATTCCTGGGATATAATTGTCCCTGTCGCCCAGTATAAATAAATACATTATTTCCTAAAGGTCTAGCTAGTATAAGAAAGAAAAATATTCCATTCCTATAACACCACAATATATATATATATAATAATATAATATATAAATTATAATATATATATTAATAATATATATTATATATATACGTAATATATATATTTATATATATATATATATATATATATATATATATAATATATTATATATATTATATATATTATATATATTATATATATATAATATATATATATATATATTATATATATAGATATTATATATATATATTAGTGCCTATATATTACTGATATATATTATATATATAAATATATATATAATAAATATAATATATATTATATAATATATATTATATATATATATATAGGGTATATATTAGTGCCTATATATTACTGATAAGAATAGACCAGCAAGATACAGCAAAATTTCATCACTATTGGAAGAATATGAAGAGTTTTCATCAGACGACTATTTATCAGGGGAATCTGAAAATGAGTTGAGCTCACAGGAAGATGAAGACAGTGATATTGAAGATGAAGCATCTGCACTCTACAGTATTGGAAAATGAGTCAGAGTGGTCTGAAGTTAATTCATCTTTTGTTCCAAAATTTACAATTCCTAACAAAATAAATGGGTTTGTACTTGCTGATATCAACAGGTCATCAACTGTTTTGGATATATTTTTGAATTATTCCCTAGAAGTTTGTTAATTTTCATTTCACAGTGTACAAATAAATGAGCGGTTAAAATTATATGGAGAAGAAAAAGACTTTTCAGTTTCTCCAACTAGCGTTGGAGAAATAATGATTATTTTGAGGATTTCAATTATAATGGGTTATGTCAGACTGCCAAAAATGGAATTGTATTGGTCTCTGAAGCAATCAGTAGGTAATATTGTTATCAAAAATGCAATGTCAATGGATATAGCAAGATTGCTTCTGTCAAAGTAATATTTCAACTCTCTCCAAAAACATGCGATGGGCAATTTATAATGATTATACATTTATAAAAAAAACTC